>JAHZNC010002750.1:0-16343 GCA_027744095.1 Zhuqinia jingwanae | reverse complement strand
TCTCGCGATATAACTCTAATAATGCTCTCTTGCTAGCCTGTTGCTGTACAGCTCAGAAGAAGAATTATTATCCACATAGAAAAAAAATATCAAGATGCTTATTAGTAGAGTCTTGATGCATTTTCAAATCCCCTTCTACAAGACAAAAAAAACCCCACAACAATCACTGTTGCTTGCTGTTGCCGTGTCGCTGCCCCTATAGCCTTCAGCGATTTCCTGACGGGGACGAGATTTTTACTACTTTGCTTTTACATGTCCTTTTTTTTTCTTGTGATGAGAGAGGGATTATTATAATAAGATTTTTACTATAAAGGCTGGTATATATCTAAACCACGCTATATAGAGAGTGTATATAATCTTATAAACCACACGGCTGAATAGACGCTAAACGCCAATACATATTACCTGACTTTTAAAACTTTGAGATTTTGTTACGGGAAAAATGTAACGAGTCGCGCTGTGTGATGTGCATGCACACAGGTAACAATACGTGATTGTTTGATGGGTGGGTTTATAGGGTGGTTTTTTTTCCTTCTTTTTCGAGGGACCAGCAGAATTAAGGGGTCCTCTGTAAGGAGAAGATGCAGTACACACATTAGGATTTACAAGGATCATCAACAAAATGTAAGAGATTTTTACAACAAAGCCTCGCGATAGATTGTGCTTTGAATCGAATAGCCAAAAGCAATCTCTTTTTTTTTTGGGATGCAGTTTTATTTTCTTACAATCTCGTACAACAAATCTGTTGCTGCTACCCATGATGATGCTCTGCTTTATAATGAAATGCATCGTATAAACGATAGTACGACTTTTATAACAACAATAACAACATATAAGCAACATAATGTTTACAGCTCCCCACTGAAAAAATCAAGGTATTACGCTTTAACATTATTACAATAGATCATTATTACAGTCCTGTTTACAGAGCGACTCTTTTACATTGTTATACTCAAGCATTGTGCTAGGAACCTCTCTGAAAATACAAAAAAATAATAATATTTTTTAAAAATCTTTTTTTTTACTTGTTGCATTGTAAGTTATACCCTCTGGTGTAATCGCACGGATATATGCTTTATCCTGCGAGTGTGCTCATTTTACACGGTGCAGTGGTAAAAATGACAGATTTTACTCGACCCAAAGATAAAAAAACTTTACCTGGCAATTTTTCTTCGTTTTGAAGGGAAGTTAAGAAAAGTATATATACAGCGATTATGATTATTGTTAGGTTGATTATGATTACAGAGAGTTGTGTGTAGTTGGTATAATATCGGGTTCTCAGGAGGGAAAAAAATATTATATGATAAGATGGGTTAATGCAATGTGTTTTCCCACGAATGAGGGGGATGATATTAAAAAAGGTTAGTTGAGGGAGCACTGATTATAGTACGCATCTGTTAGGGTTTCTTTTTCTTGTTGCTTCTGTTTTGTATCAATATTTTTATTGCATGCTCAGTCAAGTAACTAACGTTACTACGGGGAAGAAACCGGCGCAGGTAAACCGGGTGACGGGTCTTCTTGAAACAAATTATTGTGTTGTACACTTAATACTCAAGATGCTGTGTACTCTAAAAAGAAAGAGGAATAAAAACAGAAGGTAACCGTATTTTTACCCATTTTCTTGTTTTGATGTGTAGTGGACTGGAGAGCATACTACGAATTGGGTTTCTTGAGAAAAAGGGTAATGCTACTGGATTTACACAGCTGCAATCCCACGGTCATGAGCGGTCACCAACCAGTTGGGTTTATGAGTTTTTATTATTGTTTTTTTTAAGAGGGCTTGAGTTCACGTTAAAAATAAAAAGTTGATGGACATTTGGTAGGTGGATTGGAAATAATTTGTGTGGTGGATGTGCACACATAATAGTTTTATTGATCGAGTCATTGGCCATTTTGTTTGCATAAAAATAAATATTACTTGTCTCTATCCCTCAAAATCCCGTACATCGACTCACTTTCCCTCGCGCCAGTCTACCAGTAAACCACAGAAATGCTTTTAGTAGTAAGAAGAAAAAATCCTCAAAAATAAACCAGTCCTCAGAAAAAAATCTCCCAAAAATAAACCAGTCAACAGAAAAAATATATGACCACCAGGTTAGCATTATAGGAGTACACCCACAAGGGACACATTTTAAAATCCCACCGCCACCACTACAAACAAGAAAGAAAAATAGAACGACTATAATTTCTGTGACAAAAATACACGAGAGAGAGAGAGGTGAGTCGGGTATAATGTACACATAGAACTACTATACAAGAACCTACCTGCGTTTTTCTACCTGTACCAGAAGAGAAACAACTTTTCCCCCTGTTTTTCATAGAATCGTAGCATGCAGTTTATATATATTTTCACAACAACAATCATGTCAAGTTGAAGCACATCAATCAGCATGAAAGCGTTTAGTACAAAATGGTCTGTATAGTGTCTTATGCATGCAGGCAATAAACCAGCGCATTTACGTGAGTGATGCTTCGTGATGTGGATAATAAAATGGTTTCGATGCTGCAGCAACTTTTGATGTGCTTTTATAAATACTACTTGCCATGCAACGGGGCTTAATAAAAGGATTCTACCTCTCTGCTTCATATATATACCCTTTCTTCTTGTCTTCTGCTTCCCTATATCTGCATACAAGTATATAATATTCAGAATTATCATGACGTTGCACATTGAACCCCAAGTTTTACTTCTCCCTCATCATCCGTCCACTATGACATCACACAAGAAAGTATAAACTCACGACAAAACGCGACAGACAACCTATACAACATAGGTAACTTTATTAAAGTTGCTGGTATACTGGCGTCGTGATGTAGTTTTATGCATGTGTCTGTGTGTGCTAAAAGGGTTTTAGTTTTTTTTAAACTCGTGTTCTCTTGATATTACAATTACAATATTACTGCCCAGGTGTAAGTCGAATATGAAAGTGATGTGCTTTTGATGATGATGGTGTGGAGGGATAAATATTAAAAGGAGACGGGGAAGTCGATGTATTCGAGGAGCGGTATAGAGATATGGATTGCGGTATTTTGGTTTTTGGGAATTTTAATGAAATGAATTGTGCACATTTTTATCAAAAGATCTAAAATTTACCTTACATAAATAATTATAGCAGTAAACTAATTTTTAGTCACGCCAATTCAACTAATTTTAACTCATAAAAAAATGGTTTAATAATAGCTTTCATTCTTTATATGCAAACATGTTTTAAATATCAAATAAAACTAATGACAAAAAATTCACACTGAAAATGACAATATTCCAACATTTAACCATATAGCATGTTTAGCAAAGAGTAGCAAAAAGCACAAAGACAGACAGACAATCAAAAACACCTTCAACACGATAGACAAAAAAAACGATCCCTACTAAACAAAACCTGACTCATCCACTACTGCTCCTTCCTCAGCAACTCTCTGGTGGTGAGGCTAGCAGGAGAGGAAGGGTAAAAATAAAAGCGAGCAAACCTGTAGATCAACAGGTGTGTGTATATTCGTAGCTCTTAATCATCCATCCACCAAAAGCGCCGTATACCCATACATCCGAATATTGTATGGAATATTAAGCCCCTGCAATATGCAATTCAAACACTCTTGTTTCTTACCTACTTCCCCTCTCGTTTCACTTCATTTGGTATCGGATCTTCTTCGTGGAAATGCGATAGAAAAGTGGATGCACAAGATAATATAAAAAGCCTTTTTTGTTTCGTAAAATGAAAAACCCTAATGTTTTTGTCTGCCTTTTACCTGTACCCCTCATAATCAAGATTAAAGAAAAGGTTCTCTTCATCATTATTATCCCTCCACTTCTCCAGTCTGCTGCAGTGCACTATACCTTTTTTTTACGAACCTGTTCATTTCACAATCATCGGACTGCAGATGTGTAATGTGTATTTTGTAGTAGTAATACCAAAAAAAGAGACTTGCCACCACACACACACGCGTAATTTTTTTTATTTTCCCTTCTCATCTCCACGTAGTCGCCCCGTTGTCCACCATCATCATCGTAATAGCCAAAGGGTATGAGTATTCTTGTGACGAAACAACATGTTCAAGTTGAGGTTTTAAAAGACGTAAACTACTGCAGATGGGTTTGGTTACTTTATAAGGAGAAAAGTTGGTTTGGAGGGGCACAAAAAAATATACTCGCTTCTCTGATCAAGGGTTCAGGGTTATTGCTCATTTATTTTAGTGGATGCAATGTTTGTTTGGTGGAGTTAGTTGATGATGAGGATACATTACGCGTTGTAGGAAATTGTTTTTTTTTCTTACATGAGCCACGCCAAAAAAAGTCAGTTTTTTTTTGTTGGAGGAAAATGAAACGCGTATCTTTGGCCAGTTTGTATGATTTTCTATGAGATTTTAAGCGTTTGAATGGGATTTACGGGGATATTTGAAAATTTGACTTACAAATTTAAAAAAAATTATTTTAAAAAAAATTAAAAAGTTTGTTGTTTAACGGGTGCGTGTTTATGAAAATGAAAAATCATATGAAAATGTCAATGCTGCTGCTTCCGTCATGTCCCTTAAAAAAAGTCCCTTCATTTTCTTCCATTCACTACAAACCGACCACTGAAAAACTGACGCTCAAAATATAACTCAAAATCCAAAAAATCAAATCAAACTACACGCCAGGTGGAAACAAAAATCATGTTAAAAAAAACTAACCCATCATGAGCAGTAGTACAGAAAAAAAGCTCAACAAAGCGGATGAGCAAGTTTAACAGGAAAAAAGCTCATATCAAAAAGAATAAGTTTTATTCTTTCACACAAGCGCTTAGACTGTGGATGATGGGAAAAAAACTAGCCTGAGAGACAGGATATTGTGTATGGGAAACGGAGTCGTTTCATAATGCCATGATTGTAGGTTTCCGATAACGTGGTTGTGGGAATAATGGCTTGATTCATCAGGATTTTTACAAAAAAGGCATGGGATTTTATGCTTTACATCATATTGACATGTGTTATTATAAAAGTCGTGAAATAAATTTAAAAAAAATATGAATGAACGTCTGTTAAAAATCTTATTTATTACCAAAAAAATAATAATAAACTAGAAAAAGATATTGTGGAACTTAACTAACAGCCACCCCGTTTATCGTAACAACACTAGGAGCACTCCCAGTCACACCGTAATCATCTAGATTCTCGTAAATCGGATCTACAGTTGGGTTATCGTAATAATTCTGTTGCTCCTGTTGCAGCCCAATTGGATTCCCGTTTATGGTGTGATTTGGGAACACTACCATAGGTTCAGCCTTAAGGTTCTCAGTCCTGGACGACGATGTAGTGCGCACACTACTACTACCACCCTTGTCGTGCTCCTTATTTCGCTTTACTATCCACAGCAGAAGCACTACTAGCGCGAATATTGCAAATAACGCTATTATTATACCTATCACTATTCCTACTATCGACGTTGAGGATTCCTGCGGGGACTCTAGCTTTTTGAAGATCTCGGGGTCGTCTTCTGGGGAGAGGCACGTTGGGGGTGTGGGTGGTGACCACGTTCCAAATTCTGTGCAAGTCAGGATTGTGGGACTGTTTGGGGGATGCTTGTACCCTGGCACGCAGTGGTACTCTGTTACAGACGAATAGATTGTTGATGCGTTTACCAGGAATTTTCGCGTGTTGCGCGAGTCAGGGGGTGGGGGGCACGTTGTGTCTGCAATTAATTGTTTAGAAGCGTGTTAAAAAAATTTATAACCTTTAACTGGGTAGGAAATATAATAATTATATGCTGCACTTACATAGACAGAAGGGAACCTCTCCCGCCCAAATCCCGTGATCAGAGCACTTTCTCGACGACTCACCAACGAGAAACTGTCCCTTCCCACATGAGTACTTGACATATCCTCCGATTTGGAATGATGTCACGTCCACAGTAGCGTTAGTCGGCTCAGGAGCGTCGCACTGGATTTCTACACAAATTATATAAAATAAATTCTCATGCATCTACTCATCAAAATTAATAATAAAACAAAAACTCCAAATTCTCAACTCACCCCTACAATGCGGATCATACCCCGACCAACTCCCATTCTCTAAACAAGTTCTTCTCGCATTCCCAATCAACTTGAACCCATTCCAACACTCGTAAATAGTTGTGCTCCCAAAATATGTAGCGTTGCTTGTCAATTTAGCCTCCCCATTACTGAACGACCCTGGGTTCTTGCAGTCCACGTACGTGCACTCTGGTTCGTTTATCGATGACCAGGTACCTCCTTCCTCACATGAGCGAATGCTATCTCCGCTCAATTTATATCCACGTTCACAACGATACTTTAGGATCGAACCGACACGGAACGTTGTAGTGTTTGCTGTAGAACTCTCAGATGTGAGGAGTGTTTGCGCGTTGAAACGGTCGTTTTTAGATACTGTACCCACTGCTGATGGTGGGATGCGCGGGTAGGGGCACCGGATTTCTATGTGTCAAATTTATTAATAATTATTAGGCAAAAAATTAACACTCACGAAATACAGACACACGTACTCGGTTCAAAGATTTTCATGCTTCACAAATGCCATTATGAAATAAAAGAGTTAAAAAAAAATTATTTCCCTACCTTCACACTTTGGCGTCCCGCCCGACCAAAGCGCATTAACGCCACATGTCCTATTAGCAGGCCCATTCAATCTATAGTTTGGAGCGCAACTATAATGAACGACATGAATCCAAATGCGTCTTTCCACTAAAGTAACTCACTTGACCAAATGGGATCGTTTGAGCCCTTCCGCAGTCAATGTCTGTAAAAAAAATCAAACAATTTTGTTTAAAATAATGCCAACCGCCAGTCTATAATTCAAAGGACAATAAATACGAGTATGAACCCACATTTACACTCTGGAGCGGAGCCACTCCACTCGCCAAGGTTAGTACACCTCCTAATCTCATTCCCACCAATCATCATATGACCTTCCTCGCAGTGATACTGTATCTCTGTAATAAATCCGTATATGAACCCACATTTACACTCTGGAGCGGAGCCACTCCACTCGCCAAGGTTAGTACACCTCCTAATCTCATTCCCACCAATCATCATATGACCTTCCTCGCAGTGATACTGTATCTCTGACCCAACAGTAAAATCATAACCAGTCACGAAAGACCCGTGTGGAACCTCCGGCTCGTCGCACACAATCACTGCAAAAACAAAAACCCCAAGAATCATAAACCTGATCCTCAAACAACCAAAAAAACCTCATCTTCCCCCAAAACTCACATTGACACTTGATAACACTTCTCCAGTCCCCTCCCCTCCTCCCTCCAATCTCGAATCCCCTCCATCTCGCATCTTCACTACAAATAACCCGATCAAAATCCGGATCAGCAAGCTCATGGTTCCCTTCACAGTTGCCAACAGCTAAGCTCCCAAGTTCAGCCGTGTTTCCAGCTCCAGCCGTCGCGTTCACAAGCTTAAACTCGCCATGCTCCAGCTCAGGCAAATCCCCACAAGTTACATACTGACATGTTGGTGGTGGAGCGTCATAATTACCACCCAACTGACATTTGATAGTGGCGCTCCCTATGAGTATGTGACCAGAGTTACATCGGTATGTTACTGTAGACCCTGCTGTAGTTCCAGTAGACACGAACGTTCCGTTCACTATTTCCGAGGGTGTGGGGCAACTTGACACTACGGAAATTTATGAAAATCATTTACCATTTTTTTAATGAAATTTATTTGTGTGCATATTTAAATAAAGTTCAAAGTGTGAATTCCCAACTCACTCAAACACTGCGGCGTAGCCCCAGTCCATTTCTCATCACTCCCACAACTCCTGAGTTGAGTTCCTCTCGCTATCGTATACCCATCCTCGCACTCATACTTCACCTCTGCTCCATAATAAGTCTCATTATTAGTTGGCAGGAGTATCTTCCCGTTATCAAGCTTATCATGCAAGGGTTCGGTCCCGCAGTTGATGTCTAAACAAATAATGGTAATCATTCGAATTAATTAAAAGGACACTCACATTTTATCTAAATTTCATGTTGTGCCAACTCACATTTGCACTGTGGAGCAGTTCCATTCCAGATGCCATTCCTCTGACAAACCCGAATCTTACTGCCAGAATGCATAAAGTGACCAGCAGCACTGCACTTGTACACAAGTGTGGCTCCAACGCGATAAGATCCTGTTCCAGACTCGTTGGTTATCTCTGTACCAGCTTGCCTATCAGGGCTACCACAGCTATTCGGGGCTGAAAAATAAACAAGCTAACTTTTTTAGCACAAACCCAAAGTTGTTAAATGCAATGAGCAATTGAGCATAGTAACAACTCACGAAAAACGAGTGGTCTCTTCAACGCCGGCTTCAACCTTTCCAATATCGTGTTTATGAAGTTTAGATTTGGCGAGTTTGGCTTTAGTTGATTTTCTGTTGGAAGGTCACCGCTTCTGGCAAGGCACTGGGATCGGGCGCCACTGAACGTTTGACCAGATTTCGTAGCAAACTCGTAACAGGTACCATTGAAAGTCAGCACGTCGTCGGAAGCTTTGACTTCAGGTGCGCATCTTGCTTTTGGAACACCGTCTGTCGCATACACTTGGACTTCACACATGCGAAGCGCCCCTTCTCCAATTATCTGAATAGATACGTAGCGGCCTGATAAGGGGCGGGCACATTCCAAATACTTTTCTTCTGTGAATTTTACGAAAATTGTGTTTAAAATAAATAACAATTTGTAATAATAACCCAATTTCATGCGTATCAATTTTCCCCACAAAACCTACCACTCTGAAGGTTAGCCCCCGGCTGCCATGCACAAAGTGGATTCTTCAACCCAACAGGATTATTACCGACGCGTATTTCCAAATCCACAGAATTCTCCGAGTCTAGAAAATGAACCAAAACAAATTGTAAATAACACGCACCAAAATTTCCCACACCCAAAATCAAAAATGCGTACACTTTTGAAGAAAAAAACCCACCTTCTTTCTTCCCCTCCCCATTTGAAATTTTAATCCCAGTTATCTGATGAATCTGAAGTAAATCAACAATCCAGAACGGATTGACTTCCTTCATCGTTGAGCTACAAGTATCAGTCAGCCCATCGTTAGCGAGATGGGACGAGTTCTTCCCGAACGACACGCTTGACGCCGTTGAGGACTGGTTCGTTGGGCGGTTCACTGCAATATTTGTCGCTGCGAAGAAAAACAACAACATTTAGCACAAAACTGTCATGATGATTATCAGCGCACACACATTGCACTGCATCCCAGACTATTAGCCAACTCAATCATTTAAAAAAAATCGCGTTATTTCACGCTTCCTCGTCAAGTCGCATCGCTTGTTATCTAAATTGCCGTTGTTGCACCCATTTAATTTGAGCGCAGACGAGTTATATCTTACAGCTTCCCCATTCAAAGAAGAAATAAAAAAACTTTCAATTTCACACAAACCGGTAGGATGAATAAAAAACGCACTTACCACAGTACCCATGCTTCCACTTCCCTTTCTCGCACCCAACCTCACTCGATCCAAACAGCTCGTATCCTTCATCACAGTGAATCCTAAACGAGTTATTACTGACTAGTGACTCTGAAACTAAGTGTGCGTTTAGCGGGCATGGCGGTGGACGCTGGGTACACACGTCTGTTGAGTCTGTAAAAAAATATAGATATACATTTTTGTTAATTTCAGCTTGACTACCTTGTAATTTAACTATAAATTATTCTAAACTCTTTTTATAGCGCGTTTGGTTGTTTTTATTTAACTCTTGCACAAATGCATACACACACCCAATTTCCCGTGTAAATTCAAATTTTCTACATTAAACCATGCCTGTTTATCTCTGGAATAATTGAGCATTTGCGTTTTATTGTGTGTCCAATCATGTCAATCATTTTCAGTCTCGTTAAGCATCCCATTTATGTATTCTCTGTTGACAGTGATAACTCAACCAATCAACAAGACAATCAATCTCACAAATATAAACGATTTTTATTTTATTTATTATTATTATTATGCTACCAGACCAAATACAGTAGTTTATAAAATCTACTCTCCTCAAACAACCTGTCTGTCTGTATTATAATCTGTGTAGCATGTACATAGCAGCAGCAATCGAAAGTGAACAAAAGCAACAAAACTTCAAAACGCAAACAAAATTAATAATAATCCCAAACAAACAGAGAGCCCCTGACTATGTATCTCGTACTCACACGTACGTTAAAATACTTTTTTAATTGGGTCAAGCGAATGCTTAACAGATCGCGTAAAGGTTTTAAAATCTTGATATCGTGTAGTAAAATTACATGTTATTTTTTTTTCTTCTCTGTTCTCTGTATCAGCTTTGAGTTGTTTTGATGCGTTTATTATGTGTACTTACGGGGGAGGCTTTAATCTCATACGTGTGCGCATACTTATTAGTGTGTTTAATAACTAGCTTATTATCTTTGATGGTTTTATACTATTTGGATGCCATGAGCAACACAAAGGACCTACTTACTACATTCGAGTTTTATCTTTTATGAGGGCTCTTTCAACTTACTTGCGAATTGAGTGTTTCTAAAACATTGTTGCTCTTTTTTTCGTGTACATCACGTTTTTATACCGAACATATTTTTGGTTTTATGCACTTTTTTTTCTATTTTAAATTGCCGGCACACTAGTACATAGAAAAAAATATATAACTCGTGATTATTTTCATGTACACAATATTTCTTGTAATTCATTTTGACAAATGAATGCGCTAATTAGTACAAAACCATTCGCATAATAATCTTTTGTAAACATCTTCATGAGGATTGTAAAGTTTGTAGCCCCCACTATGTTCAGTATTTTTTTTGTAGGAGGGTTTTTTTTACGCAACTAGCCAATTCGAGGTGATTAAAATTTAATTATACTCGGGAAATAATGATACGTTATGCAAGGTTTGAGAAATTTGGTTAATTTTCGGGGGGAGGAAATAAGCATCCCTTGTAATTTAGTTTTGTAATTTTTTTTGGGAGCTAGTTTTTAGGGGTGGGTTTCATTGGATTCCTTGTTGTGAATTGTAATGGAGGGATTGAACATATCGTACGGCAGATGTGATGGTGAATTTAAATTGGTAGATTTATAGGGTACTTGTGTGAGTTTTTTTAATTTGAAAATTGGATGGGGAATGTTATGAAATCTTCAGCAGTAACATGTGTCTGTTTGCTTACATAACAAAAATCTGTTTAGGAACAGAGTTTGATATTTTTATAATTTGGATAATTAAGGTGCTCTTTGAGAGAAAGCTTTTGAAAATATAGTAGTCATTGCTATGTTGTATTTCACGTGTTAAACAAATGGAGGGGATGAAGGTTTACTCCAAGATGTTCAACCTTTTTGTGAAACTTCATTTGGGTCCGAGACAATCAATTATAACATTATTGTTTTCAACGACTGGTAGGATAAAATGCATGCACACATTTTTCCTTCACGAAATTGACCAAGTTGAAATTGTTGGAGTGAACCTTCATCACCTCCATTTGATTGTGAATAATTCTTATGCTCGGAAGCCATAGAGAAGAAAATCTAGAGTGTGCATGGTACTATTAAAACCAGGTTCGTTTAAAAAAAACTAAATGGAATCATTTCCTGAAACGAGAACCAGAATGTCACAAAGGGGAACGATGGTTTTAAATCTTTTCAGTACAACTTAGAAACATGTCTATACATATGTCCATTTGAATTCTATGTATTATTTCTTCGAAAATCTATAGAAACAAAATGATTCTCGACCCACTCAGCTCCAATCACAATGTTTTTTTGGTGACGATACATTCGTATGCAGCTTTCATGTCAAAGTAAGCGCGTGTGCAATGCACTCTATACCGCATTTAAAGCTCCCTCCCATATCATGTGACCCCTAAATGGGAACTGTAAATTTTGAAAATATGTGCTAGATCATTTAAATGTTTGAAAATTTCTAGCATATACGTTATGCATGAAGATTAAATAGATGCATAAACAAATTGAATCAATAAAGTTGTTTTATATGCGAAGACTATCAAAATATGTGGACGACTCCAATGTCAACAATCTATAAACCATGGAGTTCCATGTGAAAACACGTAACATCATGCAACCCATTTAAGCATGTAATAAAAGCTGATGACAATTATTCCCAGCATCTCTTATATAATACCGTCGAAAAATGGGTAAAAGGTGAAGAGGTTACGACTTGACGTTTTCACATGTAGTCAGGTACTATAACAATTACATTAACATGCACATTAACTAAACAGTGCTTTACCACATAATTATCATAAAACCCAAACTAGCAAACGTCCTTAAACACATCCACATTTTTTTCCCAAACGATGGAAATATGACCTCGATTAAAAGTGAACAAGGTGTTTGCTACTAACTGACTCCATTTTAATTAATATTGGGTTCATAGAAAGGAATTATTGTGGTGTCCTTCGCTCACGGAGTTTAAAAGTGAAGTCGTTCTCAAGTCAGTAGAGTAGGACAGGAAAAGGGTCATGTTACAACGTGAGAAGTGCGTGCATTTTCCAACGGACGTGAGAAAATTGCGGTGGCTCGTTTGGTTTGTTGCGTGATGCTTTTTTAGTACTTGCTAAATGTGAAGTGATTCTGCTGGAAATATGGTTCAAGTCGAAATGAACTCAGTAGTCATTCGTGTTCGTTAAGATTTATTTCATTTTGTGAGAAGGTCCCCTGAGAATCTGGGTACACGTGCAAACGCATGCATGCATGTTCACAAATTACATGACATGTTCAAGTTGTTCACACACAATGACTAACTTAACATGGACCCGCATAGTACAACACCAATCTCGACCTTCAACCCTCAAATCCCTGAAATGATTCACTGAAACCTGAACAAAGACCATCCAAACGATGACTCATTTCAACATCCATCTAAAAAAAACATTTTTCCATGAACCTAGAAAACCCGACCTTCAACCAACCATTTACGCTGGCTACTTTCATAAATACCTAAAATGTACCATATTATGCGCATGTGTGCATAAAGAAGATCCCTATATTTCTTTACAACTATCACTACTCCAACTACAAATAAAGACACACCTGCATGTTACATTACATGTTCTTGAAAGTAAAATATACGTTTTCGGNTTCTTGAAAGTAAAATATACGTTTTCGGAAATTGACAATGACTTTATTATCCGCCGCATCTTCAAATCGATCCGATGAATAATTCATTTTTGATCAATTGAGCCGACTCGACATTCACTTTCATGCGATATAAATAAAAGCTGATTTTGAAATCTACACATAATATGGTGATTACATAATGACATTGTTATGTTTGTGTTGCATAAGCCGGGATTTGCATGCTCTTGAAAATATTTTCTACTAACATGATTTCAATTGGAACGGTTTTTTTATAAATAAAAACAGCATACCAATATTATGTTCTCACAGCCTTTCCTTCTTTATGTGAAATTAAAATCCTCATCAAAATTTCATTACAGGATACAATACCGATACAAAAGTTGACATTAATATTCCTTTTTTTAAATTCTCCCGAATTCCAAAAAAAGGTAAATGACCTCAACTACAGCCGCCGTCACCTTTCCAAACCCATTTCCATCTCAACTCCTCGACCTTCAACCCAGAAAACCAATATCGTCTCAAGCACTTTTAATGATGATGTCAAAAACAGCGTTCATCATCATCAGCAGCAGAAACCCTATACTATCCCTTTTACTTTTTGTTCCTAAAGCAACGTCAATCAAAGACACTCAAACGAAACTCATTATATTACAACACAACTTACCACTGTATTCATGTTACATTTTATCATGTTATCCTTTCCATCATAAAACAAACGAAAAAAAAAATTGACACTTTTTACGATCACAACTTTATAAGCATCAAAAAATAGATTGTAATAATAATTGTCTTGAGCATCAACCACTACCCTTTTACACACACACGGCGTGGCCTCGTCGTCACTCAACAACAACTTCAATCCATCCACCACATCAATGCTCTCAAGAACAACTCCAAATACATACACAATTATTATCATCATCACAAGCTTATCAACAGCGCTACCAACACAGCGTGACTTGACCAGCACATTTATTTGTAAAAAAAAACATTGGCAAGCAGACAGGTGCATTCTCTCTACTCCACATTTGTTAACTCAGCTAAAATACCTTATTATAGAAACAACACTCATTTTATGTTTATTATATACTCCTGCATATATAATGCATCGAGCACACATACCAAAAAAAGTGCAAGCTGCATTTTTTTTCATACTCACTCATGTACCCAAAGTTATACGATCATATCCACTCATCAATCAACCCATCAGCAAAACAAAAAAATAATAACGATATACACAAATTTTATAGCTCTGCTGAACCACTTTACAAGAAATACAATATATACGTTTGTACAATCCACGTAAAAAAAAGTAGTCCAAAGAAAATCGAAATGATTACACACGATCTACTAGTGATCAAAAAATATAAATAAAAAAAAAACACGAGGGCGGATGCCAAGGGCAAAAGGAATAGTTAACCAAACGATGACGCTATATAATAATCTATGCAACTACACACAGCCCCAAAAAAAAAATTGTAATAAATCCGGTAGGTATTTTAATTCATGAAGAACAGAAAAAATATTTATCAATTGCTTACCTGCCCCTAAAACATCATGAACTAAAATAAGGCACAATATCACAAACGTAACGTATCTACTGAGTATCAGGAAGTAGTCGCTGGTTTTAAGCGGACAACTAGCCCATTTTTTCCTCGCCGAGTGGTAGTGGGGTTTTGATAACGTGCTATTATACGTATAAGGGATTATATTTAATACACTGTTTACTAAACACACTTGATTTGAATAATCATCACAGTCGCAGGATCCTTGTGATGTTTCACTTGATTTGCCCATTTTATTATACAAATTTTACTACACTAGAAAGAAATTTTTTCTAAAACTATTTATATTTCAAATTTCACACATTTTTTACGGAGAAAATTTGTGTATGAAAATATTTTTTTGTTTACTCTTCACATCTTCCACACTGCTACCAACCACCATAGCACACGTTCTCCACGCAAATTCCCACTCAGGTAAACACCGAACCACAAACCAACATGATTGCCTGCTGCTCACAAAAAAACATCCTATTTGAAGGCTACTCCATAACTTTCCATACAAGAGGACGTGTTCAATACGAATTATTCTTCAAGGATCTCACATCAGCAGCAGCAGCAGCAGAACAATAAAATCCAAACCCTTTCGCTTTTTTTCCTTCTTCTTCTTCTTCCCTGACGCGCTGAGCAAGATGTATGGAGCTCCTCAGAAGAAACAAAATCTAGTCTATTTTGTCCACCAAAAATAGAAGCAAGACTCAAATTATTTTACTTTACAGAACACAGCAAGCATACAAAACTGAAACAATTCAGTGAACAATGATGCCTAAAAGTAAAAATGTTGATTTGTATAAGCCAAAACATTGTTTGTAGCACTGCACACGTACGTACACACGCTAACGTGTATCCCTCACTACTGAATTGGGTTGGGAGAGTTACCCTCAAGGTATTAGCTAATGAAAGTTTACATGAGAAAAAAAATGGATGTGTTTAAAGGATTATTTGGAGTTTTGCGTTAAATGTGTATACACTCACTGCAGGGTATACACAGTCGTTACAGTCTCATTAAATGCGTTTAGAGGATAGAGGATCCCCCAAGGAAATTACTCAATGTTGACTCGTTGCTGGTAGTGGTGGAGAGATAGATATGTATAGTGAGTACTGAAAAAAAACACTGATGATCATGATAAGTGGTCGTAAAAATATTATGCATGGTAGGGATAACACACAGAGGGATGTGCTATTGCGAATGTGTAACTCGACAATGTGTGTTTATGTGCGTTTGTTGGGGTGGTTCATGCGTTGCGGAAAAGTGATTATGACTTCGGTGTGTCTGCATTGTTGATTTTTTTTATTCAGCTTATCTCGAAAAAAAAAACATATATTTTGTGCGTAAATTATTAGACCATCTTGATACGAACACTTGAGAATTCTTCATTTTATTTTTAAGCTTCTCATTAGTTCAATTGGTTTTAATTATGAATTTGATTGTGTAACTTACGAGTATATTTGATTTATGATAAAGTTTTTTGAATTATTATAGATTTTATTTAAAACAAACCGTATACACATTTTACAAAGTTTTCCATTTATTTTACCCACGATCACATATATATAAACTTACAATCAAGATCAAGTATCTTCTTAGACAGTGAGCCCGCAACATCGCTGAATTCATCCACATGGCGTCATCCTCATCGTCCACTATTCACACTATCATCTCATCACAAGTACCATAATATCGTCTCTCGCATACAATTTTTGT
>JAHZNC010002749.1:0-18167 GCA_027744095.1 Zhuqinia jingwanae | reverse complement strand
TGTCTAATTTCCCGAGTAATCAACACATTTACTTTGGTTATAGTTTGATTGGGGCAGTGAATGATATGCGTATTTTTCGTAAAAATTATATGATTCATGCGATATTCGATATTTGAATTTTATAAAAGCAAGGGATTATACTATGCAGCATTACAGACAGATACAACATGTTATGTGACACTTCATACGTCTTTACAACAATCATCAATAATTATTCATCTCGTATGGTAGGCAGTTATTCCAAATGTTCTCATCTCAATGGACATTCGGAAAACAATTCCAAACCCTTTGTTATAGTTACTTCTAAATACTGCTCATAATAATTAGCCTAAAAATCAGAAGAGTACAATGTCTACATTAATTTTTGCAGAACCAAAAATGTCTAGATGCTAATTCTGTAGATTGCACAGATAAATTATCCGTGTACTAAATAAAAATTTCAATAAAAAAAATCAGTGTGTAATAATAAACTGCAATACGTTAACATTCGGCAAGATGGATGTGTAAGTAGCTGGTAAAATCCATATTCTAGATTAATAGTGGACAAAAAAATTAATAAAACTGGTTATTAAACTTTTATTTTTGTGTATACCTTCTGGGTTGCGTTCCAAAACAGCTTTTGTTTTCCTTTACACGATGCCGTAGCATCGTCAGATGTCAAGAGCAAGCCGGTAAACAAAACCCCAGTTCCTGAAGACGTAGAAAATAATAACTTGAACATTACTGTGAAAAAGGAAGAAGAATCAACTCAAGAAAATACCGAAGCAAAAGTTGGCGAAGGAGTGGACGCAACAATGATTAATTTGCAAGGGGACAACACTTGTTCTTCGACTTCAAATTTCGAAGTGAAAGCAAAAGAAGTGCTGACAGCATTCAGTAGGAGTTGTGGCGTGGCTGGTGGAAGTAGCAACCTTTTTCCGCAACCTTATTTGAACAGTTTCCAACTAAATTCAAATTCAAAATTGGGCAGCTTTTTTGACCAGTTGTCATCTTGGACCGAAGACAACTCCCATGACTTTAACCTGCCAAATTTTGTGGTTGCAGGTAAAAATGCATGATTATCTTGTGTATAAGTTATTGCTGCAAATCCAATAAAAAATGGCGAAAACTTTCAGGTATTGCGAGTAATTTGAAATCACTGGGAGTCGAGGAAATCGATGGCAAAGAATATGTGGAATCATGTAAGTAAAAAATAAATATTTAAAATTAAAATATTTTAGAATTCAGGGTATTGTTCTGTAACAAAAACTCAATAACCAATGTGTTATTTGCTTAGGGCTTGCCCAAAGACGACAGAGACACTGGAAGAATTCTTTGGGACGCCAAACACTCAGTATGCTGAATAGAGACTGTGCCGACTCCAGTGCATGCATTCAAGGTTTCAACAGTTTACTGGGATCAAGGAACTACAACTCAGAGTTCACTAGTTCGACGAGTAATACGGAAAAATCAGAAACATTAAATGTATTCAGCCCTAGTAAGCCAAACAGTTCCCTTTTGAGGTTGACAGGAGAGGGAAATGTGAAGCTGGGACAGTTTTTGTCGAAAATGGACGAAGTCAGGTGTCACTTGAATAACGCTGCATGCACTTTACTCCAAGCCACTGTTGTACTCACGCTGCCTTACATGAAGCTACTGAGTGGAAATCAATTGACTGCTACTTCTTGCGAAACGTTTATTGAAGAGTGGATTCAAATTGTTGGCATGATGGCTCTGGATCTTAAACCAGAGTCAGGGAAGGAAGTCAATATGATGCTTAATCGAGAATATCGTAGCCTCCGCTCGGAAACTGCGAAATTGTACAAAAGATTGGGAAAGCTGTACAAGAGAATATTCAAATTGTTCCAACGAAATGAAAAAGACGCCAAGCCAGTGTTGCAACGGTTGCAGCCAAAAGGATTACCCCTGTCCAAAGGACGACGCACTGGTAACGATTCTGATGGCACAGCTGAAAAAGCTAAAAATGCACACGGCAATAATATGGCAAACTCAACAGCTATAGTTGAACACGAATCACAGGTTCCAGGCACGTGTGAAACTCTGCAATTCTCTCCAGTACCCTTGTGCCGTGCTAATCTTACAGTCACCGAGCTATTCCGCAAACACATCTTCTTTACAAAGTCAAAACAGGGTTTCCTGGTCTGCAAAAACCAGATTGATGACGTGTGGAAACGGTACTCTGAAATGCCATTCAACACCCGGAGAGAATTGTTTCTTCTTGTGAAGGATGACCTTCACTGGACACTCAAGTTTGGCTCCACCGTTGCCAATCACCTAAAGGAATTGTTCATTGAAGGATATCCGGACAGTGTGACCAGCCAAATTTCAGAAATTCTGAACTATTTGAAAGAAGTGGCTAAAGACAATGATCTATTGGTACTGACTAAAGTCACGATTGCCAATCACATCAAATCTCTCCATGAATCTTTGGCAAGATTGGTACAAACTTTGAAAGATACAAAGAAAATTTCAAAGTGCTTTTGTAAAAATGTTCGGTTAACTCCCGTTGGCTCCAGAGGAACCAGTGCTCACTGGAAAAAGAAAGTTGAGAACCATCAACAAATTAATAGCTTGAATGGAAGCATGAGCTCAACTTCAGCCCGTGAAAATGTGGACTGTGGTGTGAACCTCTCTTTGAAATTCGATGATTCAAGAGTCCGGCTTCTGGTGTCATACCCAAGTGCGGCGGATCCTTTTATGGATAAGTTTTATGGTTCATTCGGAGGATAAAAACAAATTACAAGTAGTCCAAATTAAAATTGAATCCGCCCAATCAAAGTAGAAATTGAGAGTGTAGTTTATTATATAAAACTTAATATTTAATGTAATACAGTACGGATTATTTTCAATAAAAATGTATAACAGGTTGGATAAATGCGTGTTTGGCTACTGTACTTGAATTATGCTTAGATTTAAACAAATACATGACAAAGAAAGGTAAACTTATAAAAAATTGTGACATAAAACCATCCATGAAATTCATTTCTCCGTTAAAAATTAGTTTACATCACTATTCAACAGGTTAAAATTAAAAACGTATTAGTGTATTTCAATTTTTATAAAATATTGTATTCTTATTTAAAAATATGGAGATACATACGTACAATGTAAACATCAGTCCATTTTGTATGCTAAAAATAATATCACTTTAGAAGATCGCTGCTATCTTTTTTTCTGTTCGTCCGCTTTATTTGTTCATGTAGGAAAAAGATCTTGACCCCAATAATACGTACTATATTGCCCCTCTTCTTTATTAAAAATAACCCCTCTGCTACTAAACTTATTTTCTTTTTGAAAATTAATCTTCAATGTGGAATCATACATTGGTCCAACCAACTATTTTGTATTTTTATAAACTAATTGCAATAATTACTAGATAAGTAGCAAGTTTGTTGAGCTTTGCATGTTCCCGGCTGCTTTTGTAGAGGGTCTGCCGATGAAGTGGTAAATCACCTGTCAAGGGGAATGGAATGATTGAATTAATGTAATTTTTCATGCATATAAATACGTCATACTGATAAAAAATAATTATAAAATTGACAAACAAAACTTATACATACCTGAACCGTTCATTATTGAGCCCCGCCCAAGTTCTCAGCAGAAGCTGGCACGTCATCTGTTGTCGTTTGTCCTACGAAGTACATTATAATTTAGGATGATAAGTACGATATAACTTCACTGAAGTATTCTAAACTATTATTCTAAATTCAATGATGGCTCACCTTCGGGATACTCGTCAGGTAATGGGTCCCATCCCCCAAACAAATCTAACAAAGTCTGTCCGGTCTGTAAAAGGCCCATTATTCCATACGGCGGTCTCGGCCCATAAAATCTTCTTCTTGGTTCATTTTCTCGGCGCAACTTTGCTTCTTGCTCGGTAAGCAACGATAATCGACACGTTGGGCAATGCATACTGACAAGTAGCCATTTTCTGAGACAAGTCTTGTGAAAGGTGTGGTTGCAAGGGAGAATCTTGGATTTTTGACTAGCAAGGGACTCCCAGCATATGGCACAGTTATCACCGGAGGTATCGTCCTCTTCGTGGTCCTCTTTCTCTTCAGATTGGGCATCGCAGTACCTGCACAAACCATACATTTCAAATCAATAAATAATGTGAACAAATAACCCAAAATATAGTGTTAGGCAGCATACATATTTTAACGCTGCTAGTTACCTATCTATATGCTCATTAAGCGAGGTAAACGACTGTCTTCGTTTTAAAACCACGTGGATTTGCTTACAGCGCAGTCTCATTTGGAGAGAAACGATCAAGCTTGTCATTGACAGGAACAGATTGCAGCATACGAACATGTGAACGTGGTGAATCTTTAACAAGGAAAAAAAATCATGATAAATATAAAAATATACTTTCGTATTATAGCACAATATTCATTCCACTAAGTGCATACAAATTATAAGCGCAAATATATAAAAGTAACTTTACTAATCAATGATTAGTAATCATACATACATACTACACTTCTTACAACTCGTAAAAACCTATATTCATTTTAAAAGATACTATATGTCAAAATGAATTTTCGTTTATGCTTTTACAATTCATTTTAGTGTGAAGGGTACCCTTCGACCTAAATTTTATACGCATTCATTTTTTTATAATTATGCTATATGTAAAGCGACTGAGAATGATAATAGCAAAAAACGAAGGATCCACAAAGAGCCATGATGAAAATATGAAATGAACTTAGGTTTAGTTTATTTTTTTTTTGGAAAAATCCTTTCCCCCAATTTTTTCCACGTTTTTTACAGTAAACCATCAATGTACATATTGTATTTATATATCTAATATACCAACTCATTCTAATCTAATGGTCATGTAATGACTAGGCAAAATTAATAAACCACACACATTACAAATTACGTCACACACTGCCAGTGTGAAATTTGTAACTTTTTTGCCTTCATTTAATAGCAAAATGACAACAATTACACATTGCAGCAACTTTGTAAGAATTTTTGTAAATTTTTGTGGACTACCTACATATATACTCAAATTAGCTGTCTGACTGTGCACAACATTATATACTTTTTTTAAACAATGACGTTTTTAAAAAGAAAAGGTAGACATGCGTGTTGAATCGTTGATTGTGACTCTGAGTCCGTCTTTTGCAATAAGTCGAATAAACATATTCTACCATATGGTTACATAAAAATGAAACCACAAAAGACCTTGCTTGTATAAATGTATAATAATATATCTTATACAACAATTTATTTTAAAATCAAACAAAATAGGTAGTTAGATTTGTTGATACGCTGATATATTACACTTTTTTTGCAGTCTCAAAAATTCTTAAATGAGAGTCTCATTATCGAATAAAGTATTGTCTCTTTAAACTTAAGAAATCCAGCATCAAAAATACATTTTGCTATGGCTACACAAACATGTGAAGTCACGAGACCGCAAACCAAGCAAGTCAACATTTTTTTAGCAAAGACAATCATGATAATTAACTTAAATTCGTCATTTAAACATACGTTGTGCCATGTTATATGTGTAACCACATACATTATTTGACATTATCATCATCACATATTAGTCTTTTGTCTTTGTTTTGCGTGATGCGTACCTGTGGAATATATAGGCATCCCTATAAAACACATTTGTGGCCATATCAGTTCAGTCACGCTTTTGTAAAAAAATCTGACATTTTTATTTATTTTCAAACTTATCACTTGCAGATCTTGATGCAGTTGCAGTATTATGGCCACCAGCTCTAGCTTATACCAACTTCAAACTTGCTTAGATTGCTACATTTCAGTAATTACGGGCAATTTTCCCATATTCTCATGTGTGTTATTATGGGACGATAGTATCATCATCAAACCATGTACATAGTTGCAAACCAAGTTATGCATATCATCATGGATAGGTCATCATAATGTAATATGAGTTTTCTTGATTGATATTTTTGATAATACCGAAAGTTGAACTGACCTTCCCGAAAAATTGCAACATAAATTTTTTGTTACCTATATAATTTGCAATTCTCAACACTATTATGTTCAGCTGCTCGTAAATATGAATTTCATCAAGAACATTTCCAGGTTAACTTATACAATTCCTGATAATATTTCCAGCTTTATTTAAAAAAAAAAACTTGATATATATCAAGTTGATGTACAACAAATAATAATGATAATAATAATAGTAAATTCCAGTACAGTATGTATATATAGTAATGTAAAAATTATAAAAATTCCAGAGGAAATTGTAGCAATTGTGGGGGCGAGGGCAAGTTGAAACTTTTGATATTTCAAGTAGCACCTGCATATGTTGAACTACTGCATATATTGATCTGATAAGACACATTGATGATTGATGACTATTACATGATAAGCATATGCTAGCGTCATCTCTATCCATCACAAAAATCATTATACTGTTTATTCATTCAGTCTGGATTAGCCTGGAAAATTGATGCTTATGTATGCAAAAAAGACTATTATTAAAAAATTACATTAGTTTTTACATGAATGCTTACTTGTTTCATATTGCACATATTTTAAACAACCACGCACGCAGTGTGCAATCATCTCCTGCCCCTCTGCCTAGTTTAGCACAATGTTTGCTCAAGTGCACACGAACAATTCACTGTCAAGGTCAGTAATGTCTGTATAATAGTACGTGCCTCTTAAAGTTGTGTACGCTATTATTACTATGTATTAAGTATTAAAATTACACGTATATAAATATGCCTCAGAGTTGAGAGTTCACCGAAGCGCAGAAAAGGTACGCATGTAAAACAAGCATCAATTATAAGTTATAATTTCTTTAAAGACGGTTATATTATAAGCATAATGAGTGCATTGCGTCCATGAGAACTGACAATTAGGCAAAAAATCATCTGAACAAAACGCATTTCCTTCCAAACATGCCCAGCCCAATGGGATTAAAGCGATTAAAGCTCAAAATTGAATTTTAAAAATAAATAAAATTGAGACGAAAGGATGACGATGATGAGCACAATAAAAAAGCTCACTAGAAGTTAAAAACCTTTGTGCAATATTTAAAATGTTTTCAAAGATGTGTACATAACTACTATACTGTACATTTTTATGCCATGATTATACTACATACCAATTAGTTAACACTTGGAACATGAAAATATTGTGTTGTAAAATTAGCACTTAAACAACAGGAAAATCTTACGCTCTGGCGGCGGAGCGTAAAGTTATGACTAATGACTTATTAAATGTATCTTTAATCAATCAAAATTTTATAGTACAACTTACCAAATCAAACATGAGCGAGATAATTTCAAACTTGTAATTGATATCTTGAGAGGCACATAAATAGAGATCTTCCTCGTCATTCTCAGTAGCTCCCGGCTTTTCATCACTCCCACAGGCGAATATACCGAAAGGGTTCCAGCACTTATTGTGAGCTTTTTTATGTTGAAAATATAGCTGGTCAAAGAAGCACATTGTGAGTGCATGTGAAGTTTGAAGAATCAATAGACCGATTTCGGAAAGCATGAAAATTGCGCTGTGAAGTCCCAAATTGAAATCATATGCCCCGATGCCGGTCGCCACATTTTCGGCTTCAACATCATCTTTTAACGGCTTTACGAAAGGGATTATGTCTTTCAAGTCTAAGAAATCGTGGTAAAAATCCTTAGGGGAGGAGTTCATAAACCAGAAGATAACGGCGAAAAAGAGAAAGATGGACGTGGTAAAGATGAAGGTGAGAAGACGAAGAATGGAACGTCGTTTGACTTCACTGGCTTTTGTGGTGTCATTTATGAGGATAAGCTGAGAACAAAGGAAGAAGAGTGTAATAAATTTTAATTAAAACATTTCACAAGTTGATAGCAGATGATTCAATTAAAAATAAAAGCTCCAAAAGTTTACTTCATGTCAGCCGGATACTAATATCTACATGAAAAATTTCGTTGACTGCTTCTACTAGCCACAATGTGTGATTTTTTTGAAGTCTTTTAAACATGTTTGCCAAAAAATAAAAAAGCAAAAAAAATACAATTTTACACACGTGGAGAAAAGTTCATAGCTATCACCGGCAAAATCTTTAAAAATCTCCAAAAAAAATCCTGTTTTTAACGTTGTGGTTTTGATGGTAATGTTTTTGCATACAAAAATTCTAATATGCACAAGTTGTCGAAAACACGTAAATACAAGCCATTATTTGAGTATAAAAGAAATGTTTTCTTATAACTTCTGGTTTTATGGATAACATACATAATTATGACGCTCTTGGCAAAGCTGGCGAGCCAGTTGAAGAAAGCCAATCACCGAAACGAAGAAGCACCAGCCAACCGCATCTTCGACCTCTTTGACATCCACCACTCCGAAAACGAAAACAACTTTGTAAAACACGAGATTCCAGAACTGATCCTTGATGTTTTCTTGCTCTGAGGAGCGGAGACTCCCAAACACAGATTGTTGTACTGCGTGGCTTGCCAGGATTAGGAGGCAATAGACGAGATTGACGAGAGGCTAAAAAAATAAAAAACATTTATATTCTAATCATACATGTGATTAAATTTAAATAAAAATGGTAAAAATTCCAGTTCCAAGTATTTTTTAAATTATTTCTTTTTAACAAACAAGACGAAAAAACAAGTAGGTACGTATTATGTATGCTTGATTGAATATATGGATGAGTCATGAGGACGGGATGAGGTATGCGTACGCAGGATGTAACTTTTGTAAATAAACATGGGAATATTGCAGGTAATAATTAACAATATTTAAGTTTACAAACAGAAAATTGAGCTACTCATGAAAAGTTATCACTGGCGCAAGCGAACGTATGTTACGTATGTAACCAACAACTTTAGGTTAAAATTTTTCTCGCGCTACAAATTAGAGATTATGTAACACATGAAAATAGATTGAAGTTTTCAAATTAAAAAGATGTATCCATTTTGTTGCCTGTCTTTCTAAAAAATTATAACTAACTGACAAACTGTGACTCATTCACAGTACACAATCAACTTTAATAATGCGTTTAAAAAAACTTTCGTGATAAAACACTCCAGTATACTGCACAAAGTATATACCTAATTATTTGCAATCTGATTGTAAACTGATTACTTGTTCAGGGACAACGGGTAAAGTATAATAAACAACTATTTTCTCTACAGGTGCCCTCCACTAACCTTTGCTTTGAATAATCGTAATCATTTATCATTTTTAAGGAGAAAAAACAATATTATTAGCAAAATGTTATCAGGCTTTATACAATTTATGAGAATATAATAATTTTACGTTTTCATAATAAACCTAATAAACCCATGACGGACTTATTACTTCTTAAATATAGGTTTAATTATTTTAAAAAATCAGAAGGTAATTAAGAATATTTTTTAAATATAAAATTGTATAACGTGTAATGTTTTGTGCATAATAGTGCAAGTAAATTAGCTCTCCGTTCCATTCACCATTCATCCATTCATTCGCTGCATTGTTGCAACGATATTTGTTTATAGATTTTGAGTTGCCGTTCCCTTTTTTATCCAAATATACACAAATGGATCAAAACAATCTTTCCATTCGATTCCACCCACACATAAACACACATTTCATAACAACAAATTGTTTATATATTTCTAAGTTTGCAATGTTAACTTTGTCGTTGGCGTTATTGCATACACCTTTTCAAACGCTCACACTAAAATATTGCTATTACATAACATAAGAGTTCAATAGACAGAGTGGGTAATCATATCATTTACATGTTCAAAAAGCAACAAAAGACAATTATTGGATGATGGGATAAGATGCTCCCCTAACAGAACATAGTATAGAACTATAGAGCCTTTAAACAAGCGTAGTGTTTATTTATTTATTTTTTGAGAGAGAACCAAATATCGAGGTTACAATTTTAGGGCTTCTCGCGAAAGTAGAAAAACAAGATTTTCTGCAAATGCGATGTGCTGTTGTGTCTAAACGCATGCACAGTTTACAACAATACAATCAACAATATATGTGTACACACATATTAATATCATCTTCGTTTACTTGCTAAATGAAGTGCCTTGTAGCTGTCATCATCATAACACGACCTTGAGCATAATATAACTTTAACCTACCCTCCTTCCAAGTCAATGTATGTAATGTGTCTATTTTGTATGTGTGTGTAGACTCATTTTGCTACTTTTGCTACCTTATATAATATTGCTTTTTAATGTACCAAATAATAAGTATATGAAGGACTTTTTCACTTGTTTTTCATTGAAAAGCAAAAATCCTTTGTAACAAATTATCATTTTTTTTTATTACTGCTGCTGCGTTGACTATCTGTAAAGCAGTGTGTATCTTATATTTATATGTCTGTACACAATTTTTCATTGGACATAGCTTGCATATACAAAAAAAACGTGAACGTGACGCTAGCAATCAGTAAACCGAGTTATGTATCATGTATCATCATCATAACATAATGCAATGTAAATAAATAAAAAAGAAGTGAACAGAGGAATTTATTATTAATTTCCTATTTTTTTTTGCTAATCTCTTCACTGAAGATGAAGTAAACAAGTAGTATATACGGACATTGCGGCTTGTTTTTTATACACACAAAAAGTACAAGACATTGTCTAAGAAACCTGTGTTCCAAAACGTTTTACGTTTCAATACAAAATCATTATTACCATTGATAACAAAAAAAACAACATGGTGAACAGACTGATAATCAGTGTAACAATGCAATGAAGCGACAACAGAGCAGTAGTTGGTAATGACAATGAAGAAAAAAATACTTATGCACTTTGCAGCAAAAGCAAGATTACAATATTACCGTATGGCAATGTGCCTTTTCTGACTTTTTGAGGGTCATCGTTTCCAACCAAGCGTGTGTGTGTGTGTGCTGATAGTACGAACAGGGCGAAACAATAGACGACTGTGTTAAATCAATTTGTATCAAGGCATTAAAAGCAGCACTTTGGGTGCTATCACAATTTTTTTTACTTCCATCAACCACACTTGATTTCCTCCCTCGAAATATTTTGTCTTTAGCTATTCATCATACTTTAGCCAAACTTGAGAAATACAAATTTTGCATATCGAATTTGTTTATTATTATTTCTATTTTTTTTTTTAAAAAGGAACCGATCCATCATTAGTCATTAGAATAAGTTATCCATTGATGATGAATATTTTGCTTTAGCGTCTGAGACTCAGACTCTGAGTAATTTTGCATTCGCAATATTCGCATGCACCCTAATAAAAACTGAATCAAGTCGTTTTTTAAAAAGATATTAGGTCATTAGCACGGTATTTTCTTACTTAAATAATCTTGATTGTTGTTCATGTTGTTGATATACTGATTGCTAAATCCGTCCATTTTATGTATGTAGTTGTTAAAATACAGAAAAAATGGTTTTCCACGCAGCACCTTTGCCGGTATCGGCAACAGGCTATTACTGTGTATTACTTACTACCTGCTACAATACTATATATATACATGCGTAAGAGAGAATAAAAAACAAGAAAAGCTATATAAATGATATGTTATAAAACAAAAAGTATATTTGTGTGCGTGGTAAATCTAAACGAGTTGCTAAATGGTGATTCATAACCATCGCATAAATAGAGTTTGCATCCTTCAATATCTAGTAAGAAAAAAAGTAATGTATTATTTCTGTTTTGGAGCCACTGGAGGTTAACAGCTAAAGCCTCAAAATACCTAATAATGTAATCAATGCAAATTTGCAACAGACGCCACTTTTTTTCCTATTTATTTGTGAAGGACCGTGTGAAATTTTGTGGTATAATGTATGCATTATTTGCACGTGTGTATTTCATAAGGTTTATAGCCACAAAAATATGTTCTTGTAATTTACAAATCTATTTTTACAAATTCACCACCACACACTGACCCTAACAATTTCAGCTTATTAGGTTTTGGTGTACACATTTATCAGCATGAAAGATTTTTCTCCATGATCATCATGATTCTTGATAAGGCTGACTTGTGGAAAGAGGCATATACAATATATATTATGTACAATCACGAACACCATCTTAAATATCCTTGACTTGTCACGTGTTACATCAATTTTATGTACCTACCTACCTATAAATGTATTCTATCTAATTCAATTTGAACCTAAACAGCACACTCTTTGTTTATACTCCATAATAGTGTGTTTCCCATGTATGTAATGTATTTATATTAGGTATATATGCAATTTATATTAAACTTGTCTACGTTATACTACTGGTGTGTGGCATAAATTGGTCCAACGTAACATTAACCTAGAACTTGTGCGGTTTATGTCATTGCAATCGCGTTATAACTTGTCCCTAAGTGAAAGGGAGAGTATTTGGGGAACGTATGTACAATAATTTGCAATTGGTAACATTGATTTTGGCAAATTTATCCACTCAAACATAAAATGACATGTTTGAACAATTTTGCAGCAAATTCCATATGTAATGGGATTTGATATTGGATAGTATAGTGACTAGTGACCAACCCAATTGTCCATAATCACAGGAAGGTTCTGTTTATGCGCCAGTATACGCGTACTATTTATTGAGATTTGCTATAAAGATATACTGGGAAAATGAAAATGATATACGTGCTCCCATGTTCCCAGTTCCCACCGAATTCCTTTTAATGAACACAATTAAGTGAATGAGAAACCATCAACTCATACTTTTTAAAAACTTCTTTTTCTCTCTTTTTAAAATGTGTAGTTATCAAAATTATCAAAATTCTCAGAATATTTTCCATGCCGAATTACATCAAATCAGAAAGTTTTCGTAATATTGAATATAATAACAATAATTTTGTTTAAAATAACAAATCAAATCATTATCACGGACAAAATGAGCAATATTCCTGGGAATATCGTGATAAACTACAATAAAAATCGTTTAAATTACGATTCGTAATATTATTTATGAATGAAAATTAAAAACTTGCATTAAGCATTTCCAGATAGTGTAATAGCCCATTATTGAATTTATTATAGAATTTCCCAATAACAGTTTTATTTGTTTCGCTGAATCTTTTTTTTTATCATACAATATATTGTTTCAAACCTCGCCCAGCTTTGCTACATGTATTTTTTTAGCAATTTTACAAAGTTAATACATGTACGTATTACCAATTACTCCCAATAAAAATGCGGCTTGTGCGTGTGTGTGGTGGTTTGTGCAAAATAAGTATTTAAATACCTATTTATATTGAGTATGTGTTGTTTGTCCATAATGCCGTGTAGTCTAGGCTATCAAACTAAAAATGTCCATTTCGCATTCAAGCGAAAATACCACTTTATTTTTGTGAGATCTGATGTTTGGGATTTTGAATGAATCATAAAATCAAACATCATCATAGACATCAGAGCACGGCATCAGATACGAACATCATCACATAATATTATGCTATTATTGTTGGATTGTTGTTGTTGTTGTGTGCGTTGCACAAATAACAAGTTTTGTGTTGTTCCTTCAAACTTGTTACCTACTGCGACTTTGCATTTCAATCCCACCACCACCATCACCACCACCGAGCTTCATACATTTTAGCTGTTGTTAGTGTTAACTACATGCAATGAAACTACTTGTGTTGCAGCCTGCCTGTGTGCCAGCTATTGCATTATTTCTTCAATCTCACAAATGAAACTGAGAGTTTCTTCACGACAAAATCATTCTAGCACGCAAAATCACAAAAAAAATAATGCATCATATGAATAAGCGTTTTGATCTGTGAGTGAGATAATCAAAAGTTTCGATTTAATTTTGCTGTGTAGCAAAATGTATCTTTAAATCAGAATATATTGTGCAAGATGCAACTTTTATATAACGCAGTTGTTACTCACATTGTAAAATGTACATTTGAGACAAATTCGCACAAAGTGTAGTATGACGTCTGTTGGCGTTATAATTACCTCCTGTTCCCTAATCTTGGTTGCTTATTACTACTTCTTGTAATCAACGCCATTTGAATGAGATCTCCTTCTCTGTTGTTGTGACTTGACTAACTTGACTTGCTTTGTTGATATAAATTTTAGAGACATACGATATGGTATGATATAAGTTGCTTAATATTATACATACATACTATATGCCCAACAAGTTATTATACTTTGGTTTTTACAGATTGCAAATTATGATATTGATTACATTTTCTTTGAAATTAAAAGTAAAAAAAATTAAATCCGTATTAAATCTGATTTTCGCCGTTGTAAATTTCAAATTAGTTTAGGTCGAGTAGATATAAATGACACTTTTAAATGTTTATTACCACTGCCGGTTTACAAAATGTTATATAATCTTTTTTTTTTGAAAAGATAAAGGAAATGTCAGTCAACACGTTGTTGATTGCTTATTCTATTGACTACCAAACCATACAAGGAAAAAAATATTATCCATCTATCCCCTGTTGCTTTTGGCTAATTTACCAAGCAATAAATTAAAAAAAAATTAAATACAAATTTAATCTTAACATATGTTTTTGTGATAATGCATTATAAAGAGTCACTCTTTTGTCATCGTAAAAGGTATCAAAATCATATAGTAAAATAATAACCAATAATACTATACTAGGTAGGCTTGCATCGTTTGTTTGTAATCTGAAATGTGATCGTGTCACTTTTTGAGAACGCGCACGTAATTGCATCATTTATTACACTAAAGTTTGTGTGTGACGAACGGCATCTTTGTTCACTTCACTCTAATTTAGCACAAATATCAAAGTAAATGGAGCTCATATCCTTTTTAAAACCGTATCTCCATGTATTAAAAAAATGATTAATTTTGCCATATTATCTATTTATCTAAGCTATCGGCAGAAGAAATGTCAACTCTAGAGACAGACAATCACAATTTTCAATTTTGATACATTCATCCACGCATAAAAAATTTAAAAACGAAAGGAAAGTTGAAAAAAATAATTGATAAATAAAATGATAATTTGCACTGATCATGTCCATGTCACCATAAATCATAACTCAAAATCTTTAATTATTTGGTTTTTTGATTTAGTGGGCTTTCAAAACTTAAATGCTTGATTTGTATTTAAAAGTCTACAATGTGTACACAGGTTCATTCATCATAGCAAAGACTTTGAGTTTTATGTTGTATTACTTGTATTTGAAAAATAAATTAAAGTCGTTGTCTGCCTAGGCTGTCATGAAAGTGCTGCCTGTCAGTTTGTATATGTCCCCTTTGTTCAATCAAAATGTACCCGCTTCCCTTCTTCTAGTTTCTTTGTTCAAAAGCAATGATTGTCATATTGTGCACGATTATTACGGTACACTTTAGAGTAACCCGCATGAAACCATAATGATACTAAATCATTCATGATGTCATGATCCTAATGATGAACCCGTATGCATTGCTTCATGTAATAATGAATTTTTTATTGTCTTTAAGACTAGAACTTAAATCGATGTTTATGTTTTTTGTTACATGCACACAATTTACAGGGCTCAGTAACACCCATTTACTGTCTTGTTCTTGTTTAAGTCATCATCATAATGTATATCCCATACATTTCCCGGAAATTCTCGGAATGAAAATTAGCACGCGACCAAAAAAAAAATATTGACGACCCTCACCACACATCATTTTAAGTATGTTTACATTTCTTCAAAAGGTTGAATTATTTATATCGTGAAATGAGACTGATTCAAATGAACCGTTCAAAGTTTAAAATACCGTTTGTTGACTAAACCTACTGAAGAAAAAAAATTCTAAAAAAAACGTGTGCGACCCGATTGTTTTTTTTTTTTGCCACACGGCAAACGTCAATATTTTAGACACATGACATTACATGAAGTATATTCCCTTCCGTTTCCTGTGATGTTGATGCGCTGTTGTGTTATGTTATACTGAATCAAGCTTTTAGTAAAACCCAAAAGCTTTCTAGTCGATAGCCTCAACAACAAATTCTCAAAGGAAAAAAACTAAGGTTTAAGTTTCTCCCATAAAACGCTTCCTCTCCCTATCCCTTTATTTTATTGCCCAAGTTTTAAACACGCATCACGCATGTTTTATGTTGTACGTCTCATTCATAATATATTTACACATAGTACACATGAAACAATGATACTTGCTCCAAGTATGCATAAATAACTTGCGCACATGTCTTCTTTCTAAATACAGAATCCGTTACGCCAAACAGCAACACCACCACAGCAATGAATATTTTTTTAAAGAAAGGAGAGAAAAAGAAACCTAGCAAAAAATTGGGTGGTTTTATAAACAAGCTACAACGCAATAATATAATATACAACATATATATGCCTACCAAAAATACCTAGTCCGCTTTGGCATGCATGAAGAACAAAGATAAAAACAGTATGAATCATCATCATGAGAATCATAATAATCGTCAGCGGTGAAACTGATATACCTATAAGGATAATGATGCACCACAGTAAGCCAGAAAAAACAGGAAGTAAAAAAAGGAAGACAAGACTTTAAACTAAAACTGAGATCCATGAAGAACAGTTCAATAAACCCTAAAGGGGTATTATTATTATTATTATTATGAAGGTCATAACGAAAGAAATTTTTAAATTGCTGCACCGCTAAAATGATGGTTATTGTGAAATCAGTGTATGCGATTTTAATTTCAAGTACTTAAAATCATGACAGGGGAAAATGTTCCCTAAATACCTCAAACGTACTCTGGAGGTCAACCAAATTATAAGGGTTGCACCCCTTCACCTGTAAAATAACTCTATTGGGTGAAATGGATGGAGCATGAATTTGTTCATGAGAAGTCTGTTGTAATTACAAAAACCCTAATTTAGCCATTTTCTAAAGATGGCAAGACACTGATACGGACGGACGTTCAGACGAATAAGTCGATCTGATAAAGGCATTACTACGTCGTATACCTCAATAATCTAATATAGCACGTCCCTTGATCTCACACGATTTACATGAGAAAAATAATAATAACAACCGCATCACATTTTAAGTCACAAACTTACCCAAACACAGTGAGGTTGCTGGGTAGCCCAATGGAATAACTGCCACGTGAGTTGCAGATATCCGTCATCGAAGCAATCGGATTCAGTCACGTTCTTTGTCTGATTATCATTATGGCTAGTATCACTATTGTCATTCTTGTCATCAGCAGATCCCCAATAGTAGCTGGCAAACATTCCTCCTAAACCACTTGCTGTAATGCCTAGTACACTCTCACCGTCAACATCACCATTCGTCTTCTCCAGCACCCCAAAATCTTCAAAACTTGTGCTAATATTCAATTTATTGCAATTTCCATTATGATTCTGTTGTAATGACAGCTCTTTCAGAGCTAGTCCCGATTCGGCCCCAATGAAGTAAACGGAAAATGACGCCGCCAGGACACTTAAACATGTATACAATTTAAGGCTTGGCAGAGGGAGCCTGTCTAGAGTTAGTAGTTCAGGATCCATGTTGATGATGTCTGTATGGCGGTGGTGGTGAGTCCACAGATCACTGCAGGTTCTCCCTGTGATTGCTTCGAAAGGATGGCGTGCAACGTGCGAAAATGGGACTGACAATTGGGCAATTCAAAATTGTGTCCCTTCATTCTTTTCATATAAGTAACGAAAGAGTTTCATTTCAAACTGAGCTATTATTATGTTGCACGATTGTGTCACAGGTCACCAATTTTATTTTTCATATGATTTTTACATGAACAAATTATTGTTTAAAATGATGCTCAGATTCGTTCTGGTAAAAATAAATTGGGGATCAATTATAAATAATTTAACAATTTCAAAACTAAGTATATTACCACAGTCACATTATTCAACAATTTATTGCCAATTTAAAATTTTGTCCCTAGAATACCCTTATGGCACCTCTCTTGCTGCACTCATGTATGTAATGTAAATCTGGAACAGAGAGGCAATCCATCCACTTGCATGAAAATACTGATGAGGTTGATACTCAAGCTACCTCAAGATAAACTACAAAACTTGGAAAGAATACAAAGGCGTGATGAAGCTAATGCTGTTTTGGGTTGGGATATTATGTGTATAACATGTACGTATAATAGTGGCCATCCACTCTTGTAAACTTCAAACTCCATCCAATTCCACGAGCCATATTATATTTTTTTATCATCCCTTGCGTGTTATAGAGTTGCAGTTGTTGTTATTCAACAATTCGCTGCAAACACAAACGGTGCGATGATGATATTGATGATGGTTGTGCTGCTGCTGCTGCTG
>JAHZNC010002748.1:0-11767 GCA_027744095.1 Zhuqinia jingwanae | reverse complement strand
AATATATACATACATATGTTTGAATGCCCATGTATGTATCCCACATTCAGTTATAGTCCAATACAAAGTATAAAGAAATAAAAAAAATGAGAAGAATTATACGTAAACTAAAAAACTATCACCCTCTTCTAAGCTGTAGCTAGCTTTCTGCTGGACCATTTGAATGTTTTATTATGCATTTTAATTCAATATTGCAGTAGAGGGTCCACTTTTCACTGTACCAAAATGTATTAATAAGGATATTACAACAAAACTTTGTAAGTTGAACACAACACAATATTTATTGTTTTGCTATGAAGTATATTACGTGTGTATATATGTATGTAGGTATATTTACAACTGGTGCAGCAGCAGAAGCAACTTGTTACTTTGCTCAAGTATAACCTGGCTGACACACGAAGATAACTTCCAAATTCAGGTAGCATCTTTTCTACTCATTTGGTTCAGTTAATCGAAAAGCAATAAATCCAACAGAAGAATGTCCTTTCAACAAACTGGTTTTCTGATAATATTAATATCAACCTTGTCTCCCTTCTCTGCTTTTTCTTTCTTTATGCCTCTCTTTCAATATCTTTCCCAACTTTTTCTCATCATCATCGTCATGTGCTTTTGTTTGTGTGAGTGCTGATGACGACGATGCGTATGCTAGTAGCAGTTTTGAACCAAGATTTGAAGAACAGGAAAGCTTGAGGAGACAACCACAAGAGATGTTCTCTCTCTCTCTCTCTCTCTCTCTCTCTCTCTTGTATGCATATATATTTATTTTTTTATCTTTTTCCATTCGTATAGCAACACTCGAAGAAGAAGAATGAAGTCGAGTTACGAAACTTCTTTTTTTTATTTGCGATTGGATATCCTCAAGTGAAGAAGAGCTGACAAATATTCATTGCAAAAACAAGTTGGAGGCAAAATATTATGTACACATCAATATATTCGAAAACAAATTGAAACGCATCCTTAATGTTTATTCGCAAAATGATAAAGAACCGAACAACAAGGTAAAGGTTACGTTTAAAAATGAAGAAGCCCAATAATAATTACTTTTTCTCCTATACCCTATCATTTCAATAGAAAAAAGAGTCATTAAGTAGTTTGGTGTTTACCATTACCCATACTGATAATTACCAAGCACAAAGAAGAAAAAAACACTTTTTTAAATGCTATATACGCCGCGATAGATTTGATGAAATAATTTACAGGGCAACATGAAGGAAAATGAACCCTTTTCAGAAGCGATGTATTTTTACTACGCGTGTGTGTACGTGTATGTGCGAGGTAAAAAAAATTAACCATTTTTTTCTGTTGCTGCTACAACACATATCTGTTACATAATATGCATATAATTTAATAAAAAAATATTATGTTTATGTATACCAACCCATGCATGTACTAAGTACAATTATTTATACATATTGCCGTCTTATCTTATGCTTTATTATTACAAATTGACACAGCCCACTAACCAGGGAAATGATTGTAGAAGTAATAACAATTTTTCGCCTTCCAGCTCTGAGACGTCAAAAATGAAAATCCAATATCAAGTTGAAAAGTTTAATTTATTCATGTGCAATGCATATTTATCAGTTTCTTTGAAAAGTCATTCCAGCTACTGTATGTGTGGTGCATGTATACTGCTTCCGGCAATTTTTCTGGAAGGATAACAAGAAAACTAAAAAAAACGTTATTTTCTCTTCTTTTGATAATTCTCTCTACAGAGTTGTCTGTTTTGCCGGTCCGATGCGGAGAAATGAAATGGAAATATGCATGTAATAATAATACTTTGGTGATCACACCCAAAAATGTGTTGCTCATCATCGGCAGCATTTCTGAGACTCAATACATAACATAATATGTACTACTACAACTAAACAACTGTATGCGACCAAAACAAGGCAGTAGCAGAGCAAATGCTTACCAATAATAATAAAATATAAGAAATGTATAATATACTGTAAATAAATAAGATTCATAAGTTTCATGTATGTAGAGCTCCAACAATTTTTTTTTGTCAGTGCTTGGTATCCTCACCGTCATCATCAAAGGAAATAGAAGATAATCTGCTTATCTATTAATAAAAACATCATTTATCGTCGTATGCTACTCTGCCGCTATAAGTTTACGTAGGATGTTTGTATGTACAGGTGGAGGAGGGATGAACACAAAAAAAGTTGACTATCAACTTGAGCCATCATACTCACATCAGAGCTATCAGCTCGCTTTACTCACACAACACACACAGCAACAATCGTAGAAAATGTTTGACATAAGCTTTGAGCATGTCTGCTCACATTATAAAGCATATAAACTGATTAGATTGGCAGCTAAAAAAGAAAGAATATTATGATGATGATGATGATGATGATGATGATGTAATGTAGGTACACATGCTTTGCTGTGTGTAAGGGGCTAGTGGTAGCATGATTGTATGATGCTTAATAATGATAATAATATATTAATGACTAATGGGTAAAGAAGCAACAAGATAGAAGAAATGCTGCTTCTGCCGTTTTTATAACGAGCCTGTTTGCTTGTTTTATATAAGCTTCTGTGTGTCGACAATCGGCATTATCGTCGTCATTATATATTATTTAAGCTTCATATTTATTATTTTTTTTCCTTATTATAACTCATCTCTCTTCCTAATAAATGTTATGCTAGTTTTATAGTAGCTTTATGTTTGTTGATATGTACCGCTCAATAATTATATTATTATTATTATTATTATTATTATTATTAAGATAATTTTAAATTGTTGATTTTCTCGAGGATTACTTTCGCAACTTTTTTATTTTTCATAAAAAAAATTGCAATAAGTCATGCAAACCTTATGTTCTGTTTCCCTCAACAAAACTTCATATAAAGATTGTGTCCTGGAATGTAGTGAGTGATCCGCTTTATTGTATCGTAGTGACCTGTGAAAAATTAAATTGTAGGGCGCTTAAACTAAAAAAAAAACTTATATTAATTTTAGGCTTTGTTTAGTGTATAGTAGATGCCTATGTACATAGCAGATGCTATTTACATTTATCTTACCATTCAATCTATTAAAAAAATGCAAAATATTAGTCAAATCATTTGGCAATTAAATTAATGTTCGGGTGGACGCAATTTCATAATAAGGAAAACCAGTGCACAACACACGTATTATAATATATTATGCCGTTGCCATATAATATATTATGTCATTCATGTAATACTTTACAACAGGTTAAAAAAAATGAAAAATCAAACTTCTCCTTTCGCTTGCATAATTTTTCTGGCGAAGATAGCTTAAAATGAAATTTAATACTCTTTCTGCTTGTGTGTGAGTGTGTGTAAGTTGATCATCTGCTCAGCAATAAATTTTTATATTATGGCAGTGAGTGCTGTTCCCCAATTGCTACCTGTCTTTTATCATCGCATCCACTCGTCCACTTTTTCTGAGGTCTCCGTCAAGTCATTTTGGTCAAGTCAGCAAGGCAGTTGAAAATGAAAGAAGAAAAAACTTGTACTTTTCTTCTTCTCAATGTTACATGTTCAATATAGTGAATGGGTTTAGAATGGCAAATGGGCTCTTGTCTGCGTATTTTTTTTGATGATAAACTTTTTTTTTGTCAGGCTGTATACTCTATAGAGAAAGATGCAACATGTGTACAATTACTTACAAAACAGATATGTCATACTATACAGCTTAATTTCTAATTCACTATTTTTTTTGCAATCACTTGCCTTGAATGTTGCAAAAAAATATATTATAGAGAAAGATGTAACATGTGTACAATTACTTACAAAACAGATATGTCATACTATACAGCTTAATTTCTAATTCACTATTTTTTTTGCAATCACTTGCCTTGAATGTTGCAAAAAAAATATATGTAGGTATATACCGCGGTTTTAGCAAGCCAACAATGTATATTGTATATGAATAATTTGTACTGATTATTAAGGTTGAAGAATATATATACATTTGAATGGACATGGAGAGAACTTGAAAAAAAATAGCATGTTGTTGTATGCTTGTGTGCGACAGTGAAATTTGATATGGGCTTTAAAATAAAAGAAGAGAGGCTGCTGTTTCAAGCAGTTAATAATAATAATGATAATAATTTCTTTAGCAAAGAAGATTTGGTTAGAAAGAAGACAAAAAGCCGAGGCACGAAGATGAATTTTTTTATTCCCTCTTCTTCCTTCGTGATCCTTATCAATTGAGTCATCTTTCTTTTCTGCTCACATCAATCGACAAAACTACTACTACTACCCGAAGAATTTACTGATATTTGTTATTTGGCAAGAATGTGACGACGGACTGTTGCTTAGCATGCAAGGCAAGGTAATAACAATTTACCACAGTTGATGATGATGATGATTCTTTGGTTTTTTTGTTTTACAGAAGTAGTGGTTTTGTAAAATCTTACCTATTATCAAATTATATATATATATAATCATTGTTATGTAGTGTTGTATACCTATCTAAACTTTGTGCACACATGCATGCGAAAAAAATAAAACCTTTCCTTTCCTCTCTCTCTCTTTTGTAACAGCCAGTCAGTCAGACAGACCAAGAGAAAGGTATTAGCAAAATTGGACAAACAAGGGAAACAGCTACTAACACCAAATAGCAAACAATCAACATCATCACACATCGACCAATATGTTTGCATGAACTGGAAAACAGTTGTTGTTGCACTAAGCAAATTAGCTCTTCTTTTGACACCATTGTGCTGGGCTGCCAAGTTATGGAATTATACAGTATGTGTGCTGGTGACGGGAACGATAAATGCGAATGGCAATAATAATGACAGCGCCATCAATATCTGACAGACTCGTCTGACTTTGTTGAGTTGACACAAAATAGGTGCAAATGTAACCCATATTTACTGACACTCTTCTTGCAATGCTCTCTCTCTCTCTCTCTTACTTTCAGCGCCATCAATATCTGACAGACTCGTCTGACTTTGTTGAGTTGACACAAAATAGGTGCAAATGTAACCCATATTTACTGACACTCTTCTTGCAATGCTCTCTCTCTCTCTTACTTGGTTGCACACATGTCAACGGCTCGCAACATTTGTACATGGACACTTTGACACTTAATTTATTTGCCCCGTTGTCAGCATGTAATATTTTAAAATCCTAATAATTCTCAATCCTCTTGATTAAATAATCAACTAGCCATTAAAGTAAAGGAAAGTGCTGAGACCATTAAGGATAAAAGAAGAAACAGTGTTACTACCTTCAAAACTTTTAAGGAAACAAATGGACTGTCATCATGAGCAAACATCTAAATAAAAAAAGTACTTTTCACGAAAGCATGCATGGGAAAATTGGTGTGTGGATGAATTCCTCGAATTGAGTATTTATTGATTTGGCAAAGCATTAAAACTGTTTGTTATCATGAAAGAAAAAATGGGGTTATATAACGTCATGGATCTTTTCACAAAATCGTTTTTTGTTTGGAAAATGTATGTAGATAGGTACATATAATACAACAACAGTCCATCGACGTATAATGTGTACGCGGCCTCAGAAAAGTCACTCTCTAATATTGGCAAATGAATTTTATTTCCACATGGCTAAAATTCTCAGCGTGTGAATAGTTGAAATTCTAGGATAATAATAATAGTAGTAACAACAGTTTAGGAACCAATTGTTTTTACGGTATACATGTGTATTTTCACCCTTTCAATAGTTAATCTAAAATGGCAATGATGATGGCTTGGAAGTTGAAGTGTGCAAAAATATATACATAAGGTGTATGTATATATTTATATATATAACTACCTATATAGCTAGTTGGTATATAACTGTAAATTGTATGACAAGTATACGAAACGTTTTTTAATAGCCTGCTGCCTGCTACTTTGCTGAACGAGACTAGGAGTAGTAGAGTAACTAATAACAAATGAAATGGATTGCAACCAATAATTGTGGCGTGACATGATATGGTGTTGGGAATTAATTCAAACGGTAGGCGACTAAAAATTGAAGTCAAAAAGTGCTAAAAGCCTAATGATACAGCTTATCCGCTACACAAAAGTAGTGTGCCTTGCATGAGCAAAACTGTCAATTATTTTAATTCCACTTGACTCACTTATATTTTTACTCATTTATGCCATACACACCAGGGAACAATAATACAAAATATGCGAGACGGCGAGAGTAAAAAGAGAGATATTTTTTGCTAAGTAGTCTTTTCGAGCAACTTTATAACAATGAGTTTGCGGGCTGACCGTCCGTCTGTCACACGTACTCTACCTGTATCTACTCTCTTTTTTTACCCGGAAACGGATATGTGTATGGATAAAATTTTGAAGGCTGTTGTTGCTATTTCAATTTTACTCATGCTGCTTTTATTACATAAGCTGCTGAGCTGATTTGTGTAGAAAATGCTATAATAAAGTAGAATTTGTGTGACATATTATGTATGCTTGATGTATTTCTCCTTGAGCTACTTCTTTACAGTGTTATAAAGCTATATTGTCTACATACCTACTTTGTATTTTATTGTTTTACGTGGTTTCACGGTGTTGTGTAAGAAGTTAAGAAGCATTACAAAACAGCAGCAGAAGTGTACTAAATTTTCCACTGTACATAATAAAACTCTCAATATTTTGGGCTCATAATTGTCAGTTCGCGGTGCGTTTTCACTTGCTCTGCTTACAAAATAAGTATGTACACTTCAATTGATATATGTGTACCAATGTAACTGTATAGTGTGCAATCACATATAAATATATACTGAAGGTGAACACATAATATTCCCCCAAACTTTAATTGGAATCACCAATCACGCAATGTTTGGATTGGTGGCTTTCAGAATGATTTTTACGTTTGGGCTGATGATGATAAAGAGTTCATACAAACAGAGACAAGTACCTACCTATATGTGTATTTAATATGGGTGTACTAGCTGTGTACTTACTTTATTAGGTACATATTTTCGGATCCGGCGGACTAATGGCTCTGTTTTTACTTGATTGCTCAACTTACTTGAATCCTCTCTCTCTCTCTCGTTCGTTCGGGGTAAAGTTTATTTTATCAAAATGTAAATTGTAAAAGAAAAGCGGAATATGTATATATAAAAAACCATGATAACAAAGAGTAAGTAAATGTATTTATGTATGAGCTGCTCCTTTCCTTTGTAGAAACCACTTAATTTTACATACATAATGTACGCTCTGACGTATAGGAATACAAAAGCATATTGCATGGTGGTGGTGACTGAGTGAGTACCCAACATTACAACGACAACAGTAACTAGTCGTGAAGTCGTGTTTTTGTAATGGAAGTTTTAAAAAACAAATACGCCAATTAAATGTTTAGTCATTAATAAATGAACTGGTTGGAGAATGAGTATGCGTACGTACGTTTTGTTCAAATTTAATTATAGACAGAGCTTGTTATTTATAAATATACTTATCTCTCTGTTTATTTGTGTGTGTGTGTGTGTAGAAGAATTAAAAAGGGTGCTCCAAACTCCAAACCAAAAGGAAGTAACATAAAAAACGTATGTGCTCACGAAAGTTTGTCATGTCATGACTCTTTGTTGATTTTCGTTTTGACGCGCTTGTCATTTAATTAACCAGAATGCTTTCAAAAAATAGTACGTACGTATGCTCATTTTAGCGTGTATATGTAGACATGCATGTAGGTATGTACAGTTATTCGGGTGATTTAATTGTTTAGATTTTATTACAGTTTAGGTTTATTTGAGTAACACGGTCATGCTTTCAAGCTTCAAGAAAGATTAAGTGTCGCTTTGCAGAAAAGTAAAACTGACCTTTTTCTTCACATAAATATTGAGAACCTTTTTTGTAGTTTTTTTTTGAAATTTTAGAATATCAATTAAATATCATGAAAAGTAGTAAATTTTCTGACCATATACAAGTTTTATTTTTATTACGACTCAAAGTAAGTCTAAATTCAAATGGTCGGCATTTCTTATTCATTCAAATGGTTAAAATGCATCACAATAAAAAAGAGGTAAAGTGAACGGAAGAATAACAACAAGTCAAAGAAGTGATGAAAAATCCCGAAAATGTTTGACCAAGGTTAGTCATGTTAAATGCTGTTATGATGATGAAATCAGTTTTATGTTTTGAAAAAAAATAATTTGATGTCAAGTATGATTGGATGGAAAAAAAATGAAATAAATATTTTTTTCTTTAAACCAAAAAAAAATTCAATTGTTTTAACATGTAGTCAACGTTCTTTTCTTTTATTTATATTTTTCGTTCTGCTCCACAAAAATCTTTTTTTAATAATAATTAAATTAATATTATGTAAATTGTTGTAAATACAGACAAACAATATATTATATTCAATATATATATTTATACGTAGGTATTTATATTGCGATCATTATATCATAATAATAATAGTAATAAATATTATCTTCCCCGCTCCTTTCTTTATATTTTGCTTACAACTAAACTTCTTCGCACATCGTATGAAAAGCCAACAATGACAAATGTTTTATGTAATGTTGTGCAAATATAGTCGTCGAATTTCTTCTTCTCTTCCTCTTCGTGGATTCTTTTTTTTATTTTAGTAGTATTCCCTGCTTTTTTTTTTGTTTAAGGACTTTTATTTTGACTGACGATTTTTTTTCGCGTTAAAATATTGGTAAAATAATAATAATGATAATATTGTTACGGTGTATTTTTTGCTTGTTTTTTTTAATAAAAAAAACCTTACACGCACAAGTTTTCTGTTTAAATATTCACATAGGTTATATCATATCATACAACAACACACAAATATAATAAAACTATCAATTAAAGTACACCATTTTTCTCTCCTTTATCATCCATCATTCTCGTCATCTTTCCGCTATAATTAGATTATATAAATTTACATTATTACTCGATGATGAATGATGATGACTGCCGTCGCAGTCTTGTCTAACTTAAAAAGAGAGATAGTTTTCTTTAGCATCTATAATGCTTCTTTTTTTTACCTTCTAAAACACAAAAATATATATAAATAATGTAAATAATACGCTCCTCATCCTCGTCAATTTTATTATAATATTATTACTATTATATGTATACTTTTTTATGCATAAGTTACCTAAAATATTTAATAATTTTACATTAATATGCATCTATAATATGCATGTTCCGTAATATGACGAAATTCATGTTTTTGATTACAGGTTAACAACAACAACAACAACAACGGTGTTCGTTAACAAAAAAAGAAGATTTAAATACATCACCATCATCACAAAATGAAGAATGATGCATAAACAATATTTGGTGTATTATGAATGGCTAAATGGCTATTATATGATGATGATGATGATGATATTGTAACAAAAGAAAAACTTGGTTGCTCATAAATTCTTGTAAGTATGTTGCATAAATTATGTTATGATACTGACAATGATCACCTTTTCCTTGTAGTAATTACACCTGATAAAATAAAGTAATGATCACACTGGTTAAATGTTTAGGATAGCCATGCAAAAAAAAGTAAAAATAAAAAAGTAATAAAATCTGTCGTGATTCCGGAGAATTTAGTATAATGTTCTTCTTCACCAACAGACGTTCCCAGAAAGCTTTCTTTTTGTTTTACAAATTCTTAGAAACAGATACAATACAGTATACAATATTATGTTCTTGTATGATGTCATGTCTGTATAATATGACAGATATAATAATAATAAAGACAGTTACACCGAAATAAACACGTAACAAATAGGCCGCAAAATGAAGAGAAGGCTAAGTAAAGTTTAAAGAAATTTTCATAAAGCAAATGTGTAATTTTTTTTTTACTACGAGAGAGGGATCAAGTCAAAAACAAGCATCTACATATTACAGGGTTACACACACTCTGCCTTGCACGTTTGTATGCCGTTTAACTTTTGTAATATAGCTTTATTTGCTTTGATCCCACTAGGAATTGTAAAAAATAAACAATAAACGAGCAATAATCACCATAAAAATCATATTAATGCCTAATCATAAGTATGTTTTTTTTGTTGAGTTTTTGAGTAAATGTATAGCTATTGCCATATTTCAAATTATGTATAGAAGAAACACCTTTTTTTTAAAATTCGCATCATCCTTCAAGAAGAGTCATCCTTAAAAGAAAGAGTTTTTGATGATGAATGAGGATATACGTACGTAAAACTTATACTTGTAAACATCTCAATAAAAGTACATCATATTGGGGTGTTGTGGAGTGCTTGTTTGTATCCGTGTGGTGGAGAGATGAACATACATAGAAAAAAAGAGAAAAGGAATATTTTTTTAAGCATGACAATATATGTACACTTTTTATTCGCTAATTATATTTTAAAACCAATACTTTATAAAGGATCAACAGACATATTATATGCCGAATAATATCCAATAGCTTTTTTCAAGATGATGTTGTTATTGATGAGGATGATAATATGATAAATAATAATAATAATAATAGTAAAAATATGAAGAAGAAAAAAACTCGCCGTGTGTGTACTGTAGGTATTCATGTACGCGCATGTACTAATGTAATATATGATAGTACTTGATCATATTATTTGCGATGACTTGAAAAGAGGGTAGCTCATTATATAACATTAATGTATGTATATTATCATTATTATTATGACATTTTCATGTTTCAAGGCGGTTGTCGTCATGTCAGGTTGTTGGTACTTTTTTTTTACAGCAATATATAATTATAATCTGTTTTCTTTGATGCAAAAGAGAGAAGACGAAGAGAAAAAAGAGCTAATCCTCTTTACTCCTTGCTCATCAGTATTTCATCCCTTTTTTCCTCTTTTTCAGCATTCAAGAAATTCTTTTCATGCTTAAAAGGGGCTGATAGATAATTTTATGAAAAAAAGAGAAAAAATATATTAGTGACGATGATGATGGTGGTGAAGTATGTTACATGGATATACATAGTAATAATAATATATCATGTATGAGTGTGTGTGTTTGTGGTGATGTTATTATATATCTGTCATTTTTTATACGTCTTTTCCTTGGCTTGCTCTTTTTGGCAGACATACAGCAACAACAACACAGATTTTTATATATCTATGCACATATATATGCTATGTTGTCCTGTCGTTAATAAATATATAAGTAACTTTACAATTTTGCATACCAGATTTTTTTTCTTATTAATTGGCATATTGAACATGATGATGATGAAGATGATAATGAAATTAAATTAAATTATGTTTTTGATAGTCATCATCATCTTGTGTAGCACCCTGCAACGGTGTATTGTTTTTTTTTTGTAAAAAAATGCGTGGGCTGGACATAATTAGAATATTATAAAGGGAGCAGTATGAACATGAACATGAGATCCGACTAATGTGTGTTATGATTGCTCATCAGAAAGTAAATGATAGCATCGTCCATGAATAATGAATACGTACATTATACATTAGTTCAACAGAATAATATCCTTGCAAAATTAGGCTGCATTTAAATTAAACGCTTATTCTTCCGGAATATTTTTTTACCATGTTGTTATTATTATTTCTATCTACGCAGCTAAAAATCAGGAAAATATATAGTAACACACGACATACTTTGTACTGGACTTACTAAAGTGATTTTAATAGAATTTCTCCAGCGAGGTAGTGCAGATAAAACGTTTATAATTTTACTTTTTTATCGTACAAATACGGTTTAAAAAAATCATAATCATGTTTACTTTTTCCGTGACATTCGATACTTTTGTCTTGTTGAAATATCCGATGCCTTTTCATGAAAAATATGGTATGTCACTTGCACACCTAAACGCGTAATTGCGTAAATAGGCTAATAATTACGTTTCG
>JAHZNC010002747.1:0-15579 GCA_027744095.1 Zhuqinia jingwanae | reverse complement strand
CTATCTCTTCTTCTTCTCGTGCTGACCATGTTCATCTCTCTTCTTTACTTTTGGTTGTCATGCCGATAAAAAATATACATGGTGAAATGAAGTTCCTTCTCTCTCATCTTCGGCTGAAAAATATAATAATAATAAAACAATGATAAAAAAATTATGTCTTAAGGGGATGCATCACTTTGATTCTTTCTTCATCTCCTGTAATAATTATAAGAAACTTTTTTTTCTCATGAAAAAGCTATGCGATACCGGTTGACATTCATATTTTCTTTTTTCCAACAATAACATTTATTCTTGGTATTCATTATCTTCTTTTATTTTCTTATTCTTGGATTTAAATTGTTAGCTTGTTGAGATGGTATGTACATATGGTAATATGTTATTATTACATATTATTCTTATGCAATATACATATGTAAGGTAATATTGGCAAGTTACATTTTTTAGCAGTAATTCATTTGAAGAAGAAGAAGAAGAGAGATAGAAAAAAAATGTATTTAAAAAATCCAACACGGAACACTGTGAAAACAGCTATATTTTTTCAATTTGGTACGCATATCTCCATTCTCATTGGTTTGTTGTGTGAGTTTTTTTTGGTATGGTGAGAAGAAATACGAAGAAGAAGAAGAAGAAGAAGAGAGTGAATAAGTCGAGCTCATTGCTCGGCATGTCTAATCTGATTATTTATTGTTTAAGAATATTTTAATATTATTATGCATAAACATGTGGAAAATAGTGATATGGAGAATAGGAAGAGATGCAAATGCTCTGTATGCATGTATGTATTTATATATGTGGTGGTGATGAGGAGATGATGATGATGATATGATGAAATGAGAATTTTCAACTACGAAGAATTAGCAAGAGAGAGAAAGAGAGTTAAGTTGGGATTTGAGTAATGCACCCTGTCCTCTCATAAATCAAGAGAGTGTAGAGTGTGGTTCAAGTGAAGATAAAAGATTGAGGATGTTGATAAAAATGGGAATTGAGTGGTGTGTAGTTGTGGTGCTGGTAATGTTGGTGATCATGATGGACCAAAGTGTAAATGAAGAAGAGTAGAATAAAAATAATAATATGATGGGTGAGTGAAATGAAGGGACACACTTTAGTAAAAACAAGTAAGCATCTTAACTGATTGTATAACACTAATATATATACATATAAAAAAAAGTTTAAAAAAAATCAAAGAGCAGGTAAGGCAGCAAGAGTGCAAATTGCATTGGATCGGTCGGTGTGGTAGTAGTGATCACAATGATTAGTATAGCACACACACACACACACACACACAGATCATTTCTGAATGTATACTGAGCAAGTTTTTTTTTCTTCTCTTATTCTTTTCTTTTTTTATCTACCTCTTTACCATTAAGAAATAATTTTTTTGCTTGCCCAAAACAACACCAACATCATCACCAGACTGCCTCGCCCTCTTGGTAAAAACCGTGCTGCTCATCTTATTTTTTATTTTTTGAAAAGCCTGCCCTTGGCGTCAGTCGTCTTCTCGGAGTACCTCCTAGACTGTTGCTCATCATGAGCGCTCCGAACACCATTCTATCTGTCTAATAATGTGTTGGATATACTAATACCAGAGTCCACTATGCACACACACACACACATAGTATGATGATCAGTTTAATTGTAATCTTCATTTCTTTCTCTTTTCTCATACAAACTCTCTCTCGCATCTTCTTACAAGAGAGATAAGAGAGAGAGAGAGGAGAAAATGCAGGTGATCAAGCAATCATCAAGATCGTCATAGGAAAATGATGTTAATGACGCCGCACACACTACACACAGCTAATAATAATCATAATCATATATGTGAACAAGTATGCATACAAATTTTTTTTTTTACATGTGTACTACAAAATGTATAGATTGTTCAACAGGTGAATACATTAATATGCTGAGTAGATGTGAAATACTCCGAGAAAAATGTAGGTATATATATATATGTTTAAAAAAGTATATCCGTGATTGTTGATGAAGCAGAGGATGATGATGGATATGATGATAAGAATGATATGAAGAGCACCTCCCATCAAATGGACTTGCATTTTTACCTAACATTATTATATCACTTCTTTTTGCTCATCAACACCATCCGCGTGAAAGAAAAAAAAGTTTTTCTGGTCATCATCATCATCATCATCTTCTTCTTCATAGTCAACTTTGCTCGTTGTCATGGAAACTTAGTTTACAAAGATTTATATATATTTTTTCTTAAGGTTTTAATACAATTGTTTTTTAAACGTTTTTTTTTTGTACCTGCATACACAAGTGAATAAATAATAGCTACTTGAGAGAGCGTTAACTCCAGTAGCCTGTTGCTTTCTTTCTATGACTGTTGAGCATAACAAGAGCCATAATTTCCACTTGATAGTATACAACAAAAAAAAGTTCTCAGATATATTATGTTTCATTTTCCATTAAACTCTCTCTCTCTCTCTCTCTCTCTTACTACTACTTAGAAAAGCAAGCAGTATGGCAGTGCTACTACTCCGACTATAATGATAATTTATTATTACTATAATAAAATTGTATACACATGCTTTTGAGAGTAGTAAATGGATAAGTATACATAACATAAATTAGTAATAGAATTTGTTGTTGTAGTAGTAGTGGTGCTATCCTTCTCTCCAACAAACAAACTCTTTTCTTAATTTTACTGACATTGAAATGAGAGAATAACATAACAGTTCAGTCGAGTCAATCCACTTTATAGACTTTTTATTTTGTTTGCTCACTACTACTACTACTTCTGCTGCTGCTTCTGCTGCTGCTGCTGCTGCTGAGGAAATGCCGGTCATAAATTATATGTGCGGCTAGGCTTAGCCAACAAAAAGCAACGACGCATGATGTTATATAATAAAATAAAACCTTTTTTAGTTATATTAAAGCTTATAGTATATAACATGTAGCTTGAGTTGACTTTTTGGTCTACAAAAAAAAATTCCCATCAGCAGCAGCGTCAGAAGCAGCAGTCATAATGAGAGAGTTAGTGTGGATGACTCTGAGCAGACACAAAAATAAAGAAGGATATATTTTTTTGAGTGAAGGAGTGTTGAGGCGGGTCCAGAATATTCCAAAGTCACATTTGCATTTATACACCACTTGTGTGCGGAGTGGAGTCGAGTGGAGTGCTGGACCTTAATGTACACGCAAGCAAGTAAAAAATAAAATAAAAAAAGAAGCAACAATCAAGCAACCACACTACACATTTTCACGACTTTAATGATGATCATCATGAGATGAGCATTATTATTATTATTATTATTGCTATTGCCATTATTACAACCATTCATATTATTACGCTATTATTTTTGTGCACATTATTACACTTCATTATTATGGTCATGCTTGCAATATAGTGGGTATGTGTATCTTGTTTTTAGCTATTTAAGATTTTCTTTACATCTGACTAGACTTGTCTCTTCTTCGGCCAGGCTGTTGTTTCATACCGACATTTTGTGTCCTCAAGGAATATAATATCTGCATAAAACATATTATTTTCTTTTATGTTGAATGTTGTGGAGGACGGGAGAAAAAAAATCATTATTATTATTATTATTATCATCATCATCAACATCATTCTCCTCATCTTGCATCATATAATAATCGTTCGCATCATCATCAACCTCAAACCTCATCTTGAGGAGATGAGGCACTTGATGTCGGGGCGTGTATTTCTCAAAACGCTCTCTAAAGCTCGGCTCAGACTCACCAGAAGAGATACATACATATATTATGTCTTGAAGGCTCTCCTTCTTTCTCTCTCTCTCTCTCTTTTTCCATCACTGTATTTCTCAAAACGCTCTCTAAAGCTCGGCTCAGACTCACCAGAAGAGATACATACATATATTATGTCTTGAAGGCTCTCCTTCTTTCTCTCTCTCTCTCTTTTTCCATCACTACTACTACTCCTCCTTTGCATTTTTATTTTATTGTTATTATTTTGCACTGCTGTACGACTATATCCGCACAGCAAAAAAAAGACTCAAGAGTATCATCATCATCATCATCAGAGTTTGTATGTGTTACTATTATTATATGAGTCAAAGCCAAAAAGAATTTATATATTTTTTTCCAAGTTTCTTCTTCTTCTTCTGCGGCCTGGTGTTGTTTTTTTGTTGTTGTTGTTGTTGATATGCCCATTCCTGGCAAAATACTTTTTAACGTTTTTCGTTTTACTCGTCACCATTGCCACCACCATCATCATCATTGGCATGATCACCACCGCCGGTTTTGGTTTTACATGCATCTGTCTTCTTCTTTGACTTGAGTTGAGTTAGTGCAGCAGCAGCAGCAGCAGCAGTAGCAGCAGCAGCAAAAAGAAATTTATATAAAATGCAAGCAAACAGCCTACCTACTCAAGTCAAGTCTGGCCTGTGGTGATGGTTTTGTGATAATATCACACATGGATGATATGATATGCTGCTGCTGCTGCTGCTGCTGTTGTTGTTTTTGTTGTTGTTGATGTTGATGATTCTGATACCAAGAAAAATACCGAGACTGAGAGTTCTATTTTTCCAATGCACACATGTACATAAATGTAGTATGTTGTATGCACACACACACACATTTATTTACCTGAAATAAAAAATTGGAAAAAAAGGATTAAACAAGTTTGCAAAAATCCCTTCAAGGCTTTCATGAATGTAATTTTTTTCTTCTTTTTTGCAGTGAGAGAGAGAGAGAGAGCTCCTCTCTTTTTCTACGCTTTTTGCTGCTTTGCCATTTTTTTTCCACTTGTCCACAAATAATGTGTACTACTCTCCTCGTCTCCGGCGGCTGACAGGTACCAACAAGAAAAAAAGAAATGCAGCAGTAACAACAGCGGCCATGTTAGCAACATACACATACATACGTAGACACACGGTTATATATTATTACACGTACCACTACTACAACCACTACACACACATCAACGTTTACGTATGGCATAACATTAGCATATTTTTCATACGAGAAATAATAAAATGATGTTCCCAGTATATACAAAAGGCTATATAAGAAGAAACCCTATTTCAGTCTTTCACTGGAATTTTCTTTTATATTTTATGGGTTTGTCCATTCCCACCACCGATGATGATGGTGGTGTTGGTAGTAGTGGTTGCGTTGTTGCAATGCACAGCTTTTGACCTGCCACATAAATTACTTATTTTCTGCTTCCCTTCTTAACAAAATACTTTTTTTAAGCTGAATGTGACTGGCTGTTAACTATTGCCACCACCATACCACCAGCATTTCTACTTACCATCATCCTCATCATCATTTCTCCTATGAAAACTTGTAACGAGAATTGACTTGATTTGATGATGACTTTGTAAATTATAAAAATAAATTTGTAAATTGCAATACACATATAGGTATGTACTATATTATATACAGGATGGAATACTTAAATAGGGACATTGTTTTGTTTTTTAAAATAGAATGTTGTGTATAATCATCATCATTGTCATCATCATCATCATCATCTTGATTGCCCATTGACCTGACTCTTCTGATTTCTATAGTCTTGTCAAATTTTCTGCGCTCATAAACGGACATTACGTTAGCAAAAAAAAAGTACAAGGTATGTAGTGGAGTGGAGTGACTGAATAGAATGTGACAAGAGGAATGATGATAATTGTCATGTCAGTTGACATAATTTCCTTACTGTTTGTCATCCATCATCATATTTTTTTTTGATCTGCGTAGAGTAGTACGATTTTGTGATGGTCTATTATACTGTCATCATCCTACTTGATATTATGCTACTTTTTTTTACTAAACAATAACAATCAAGTTGCAAACAATCATCATTTTAAAAAAAATCCTGTATATACATATCGCATGATGCTCGTTCATTTTCTTGCTCTCTCTGTGTGCCTGTTAAGGTGGTAGTGAGTGCGGTTTCCCGGTCAACACCGTATACCTGCCCTGTCACCGCCAGCTTTTAACCAGGCCGCAAAGAGAAAGAAAAAAAATTCATTCATCAACATTGTTAATGTGACATATGACAATGACGAGGACAACAAGACTGGTAACATGGCTCATCTCATCGACAAAAAAGAAAAGAAAAAAAAGAAAATGCTTGTGAGATCATGATGATGGTTTGTTGGATGCTTCTTTTTTTGCATAGTCATTCACAGTGTCATTGTCACAGAAGAAGAAAAGGTGGCATGGCATCATCATCATCATCGTCTTGATTTGTAAGCTATAAAGATTATTATTATGATGACGACGATGATGATGACAAGCTATACGTTTCCTGCTACTTCATATAATATACTGATACTCCAAGAAGAAATAAAAATAAGAAGGAATACTCCGCAGGTGAAAAGAATGACACGACAACATGATGGTAGAAAAATACTGCAAATAAAAAATAAAAGTATACATTTCTTGACTGAACAACAACTTTCAAGAAAGCAATCCCCGCCGGTACACACGGTGATGATGCTGATGGAAAAATTCCAACATGTCCACTGGTCTTGTCTAGAAATAGCATATATTATTATTATTATTATTATTATTATGGAATGGAACAAGTCTTAAGAAACGAAACTCTCTGAAATTCGCCTGCTGAGAGCCCAAAAAGAAAATGCATTTTTATTTCTCTCTGGGAAAAAAAGGATTGAACCTTGTCATGTGTCAACTCAACCAAGACGTGTTCACTATGACGATATCAATTGGAATTTTATTCGGGTATTAAATACAGAAACTGACTTTGACAATGTGACTGTATAACTCGCTATTAAGCTCCATCATCGTCTTCTTCTTCTTCTTTCTTTTTTCTTTACATTTAACTTTTTAAGCACAATTGCATCATCGTCATCATCATTTCTTATCACTTTACTATATCACCATCAGAGTCACGATTTTTTAATATTTTTTTTTTGTATACAAAAAATAGCTTAAACTTTGTTGTTGGTGAGAAAGGGACAGCGCGTGATTTTTAGAAGAAAAAAATGGATCACCGTCAAGAAAATTATTGTTAATGTTCAAAATGAGATGTTAAAAAAATAATAATAATGGCTTTCATTGTAACTTCATGATTATTAATCTAATGATTATATTCTTTTTTTTGTCTTTGGCACTCAAATGAGTTTATATTTCTTTTTTTCCATACGATCAAGTTAACATAATTTGTCCCGTGTACCAACCTGGGACGAAGGAGGAAGATGCAGAGAAATACATCATCTACAACGTGAGCACTCAAATGAGTTTATATTTCTTTTTAAAAACGCTTTTTTACTGCTTATTTAAAAAAAAACTATACATCAGTACGCAATACGCATATGCAAAGCTTGCAATAGATGCATTTAAAAAATAGTTTTTATTGCTTTGCTCTCACAATCAGAGAGACTAAAAGGATCATCATCGTCATGAATGAAAAAATAAATAAATGAAAGGTACTTTTGTCTAGAATAAGTGAATAGACAGAGAGAGATAGAGACTCATAAAAATAAAAATAACTTTTTTGATGATGAGATTAGCAATATCTGTAAATACATGTGACAATGTACTTTTGACTAGAATAAGTGAATAGACAGAGAGAGATAGAGACTCATAAAAATAAAAATAACTTTTTTGATGATGAGATTAGCAATATCTGTACATGTGACAAGTCACAAGAAGTCTCGCTAAACATATTTATATGTCATTGTGATAAAAAAAATTAAGAGGTACGCAAGTGACTACACATCCCTGTAACTTTTTTTTGCCTGCAAAATTGACAACAAAGGAAGATGAGATGCATATCAAGAGGGTTGAAGCAATATGTGCATACCTACTTTTATTATTATAATGCATTGAATCATCCAACAAATATATTTTAACTGGTTATAAATAAGGTAGATGCGTGCATGTAAGGCATTTATGGATTTAAATAATAAATTATTACAGTGCGGTGGTGGTGTGGTTGGCTATAGCAATCCAACAATAATAACAATAAAATATATACAGAGAAATTCCTGATGCATGTCAAGTCAAGTCATTTGGATCAGCATCATGATGATGATCATGAATGAGTCATTTGTCAATTTGTTTAGAAAGGGAAAATGGCTTGTTATTCACATGTTTTTTTAAAGCATATTTGAGTTCTGAGTCAGCTTATACACATCTCTATAATATGCATCATCCTACTCCAACATGCAAAAACATATATATTCTTGTTTTTAAACTAAACATTTTTCCTCTTTAGATTTGTCCCGCAACGAGGGAAAAAAACATCACAAATGTTTTTTTTTCCTCTCTGTTATTTCTTTCAATATTATTTCACTTGAAAAAGAAACTGGAGAAACGTAGAATATATACTTTTTTATACCACTTTTGTTATCTCAGATTTTTTTTCTTCTCTTCTCTGCTGTTTGTTACCAAGCAACCAAATAAAAAGACCCACATCTCCACTGCCGCCGCCATGGCAATATATATGTTCACTTTTCTCCTCATTCCTTTCATCCGAAACCCAGCACAACATCATCATCATCCATTTAGTAGCACACACAAAACACCAGCCACTTTAGTAAGAAGTTTTTTTGTGTGTGAGTGTGTGTGTGGCTGACTCCCTTTGTTGTTGTTGCTGCTGCTGCTGTTGCTCCTTCTTCTCCACACATACTACAAAATAAAGTAAATTTTTTTTATCCATTCCCCGGCCCCACCAGCAGCATCCAGGTAAAAGCTGGAAAAGTAAAGTGAGTACCTAACCTTAGATAGATACATAGGTATTATATATATTACCACGCTATTTGATGCAAGCAGGGGGAAAATAAGTAAACACATCCAAAGTGACTTGTCTTGTCGTTGTGTCATCATCATCATCATCATCTCATCACCAACACACACTTGTGTATCTATGCTTCTATTGTTGTTGCTGCAGCCACCGACCGAAGATGCTTTTGGTGTGAGAGAGAGAGAGAGTGAAGTATGAAGAAGAGACACTTCTCATTTCTCCTCTTACACTGCACCTTGAGAACTTAAAATTGAAATACGGTTAGAGTAACAAAGCAACATGAATAGATGTGTAACACTCACACAACTACTATATACTCCCTTCCACTTTCTTTTTTTCTTCTTCTTCTTCTCCTCCAGATACCAGGTATCATTTTACTTTCCTCTTCATTTCATCATCATCATCACATCATCGCTTTCTTCTTCTTTTTTTTTCTCTCAGACAACTTTATTTTTGCAGTTGTTATTGTTGTTGGAAAAACAACTTTTCACTTTACCTTTTTTCCATCAACATCATTGTCATCCTAACGTAACACGCTTCACACATCCACAATAAGTCAGGTTACTGTTATTATTGCCTTGATAATGTAAGTGTAGAGCGTGAAATAAGGTGATGGAGGAAGGTTTTCTTATTTTTTATTGCGGTTGCACTACTGGCTACAGATAATCTTGTTGAGTGAAGAAACAATTTTATTTTTTTGGGTGTGTGGGAGGGATGAGAAACTTTAGATGCGTTCTCGCTGCACTAACTCTACTAATATAATATCATCATTCATATTCACACTTGTCTTCTTCTTAAACTCACAATTTTTTTCAGAATTTTTTCTTCTTTTTTTGTTCATGTCTGTTTATTGATTGATGATGATATTGGACTTGTCTGGGGTTTTTTTGTATTGCCTGAGGACTGAGCAGTATATTGTCAAACCAAATTTTTTCAACTTAATTTGCATAGCAACTCAAAAGATACATAAAACCTCTATGTAATATAATATACACTATTTCCTCATATTTATGTTTGTTTTTTTGCATCGATTTTCCTTTCCCCTCCCCCCCCAAAATAAAGTAATAAAATTTAAAAGACAAATCATTTAATTTATATTGGATCGTGTTTTCGGTAAATTTTTTCTCGTTACTACGGCACTGATGATGATGAGAAGTAATAAATAACCGATAAATTACTCGGCCACGAACGACACAACTGCTGCTGCAATACCAACAACACAAAAAACATAATAATAATAATAATCGTTCATCAATACATACATTCTGGCAAATAAAAAATGTATATATCCTCGTAAAAAAAGGATTATAGGGATGCTTAAAAGAACAATACATAAGTATTATTATATAGCAATCCCATTGGCTATAGATTCACGGGAAAATGTACACATACAAAAAAAAAACTTTCAAAATAAACCCTTTGAACGTGGCGTTAGTAACCAGGTCAAGAAATCACATACAATTTTTTAATGAGAAGTCGTGAGGTAATTTTTTTTGCTCTGATTTCAAACTGTCGTGACTCAAATGTCGATACTGTAAAAATATAACACATTATATATTTTTTTACTCCTCATTCTTCTTTGCATCTTTGTGTCGTCATTATTACCACCATCATCATCATCATCATCATCGTCATAAACCTTCTCCTCATCAGTGCACTCTGAGATTAGTACTGTTTCTTTCTAAAAAAAAAAGAATAATAATATGTCTTTATATTGCCACAAGTAAACTTTCTCTGTGGGAGAGAGAGAGACAGCAGGAAATTATACAAGAAAAAAAATTACATCGATCATCATCATCATCTTCTTCATCTTCTTGTGGTCGGTTAATTGAGTAATTTACATGATGATGATGAAGTAAGAAGTTTTGAGGTGATAATGATATGAGATGATATGATGGTGGTGCCAGTAAATTTTGTTTAGAAATCGATATTATTACAGTTTTTATTGTTATGATTATTTATTCATTCATGAAATATAAAATATTTATGCATGCATAATGTGCAATGTATACTATTGCGTATCGATGCACATAGGTGATGATGAGGTGAATGTGAATGGACAACGTCTAAGAATATATATATTTCCATACTTTTACAATTTTTTTTTTCTTTAAAAAATATATAAAGAAAAATGAATTGATTAAAAAAAATGTAGCATATATAATTTTATACATGGCCTGAGTGCACATACATTTGAGTGCTCACGCATTTGAATTTTTTTTCCACATAAATCAGAAATTTGCAATAGCAAAACAAATTTCATTTTGATGATGATGATGATGATGAAGAAGATGATGATAATGTGGTAATCACGCTGATAATCATGATTTCCTCTGAAATTGACTCATTTTCATAAAACATCCAAGTCAAAATGTTGGTGGAGGGGGAGGAGGAGGAATGATGAAGATAATGAAGGTGGGCGAATGTGTTCTATTAACAAATATATGTAAAAAAAAAAGCTTAAGGATGTTGATTCCGAGAGGGTGATGTGTTCTAAGAAGCTTATACATAGCAGTCTTCTTATATACTAATGAAAATGTTTCTCAACCAAACTCGCAAATTTGCAGTAAGTACAAGGAAATAAAAAAATGGAATGTGAATTATAATATCACCACATCAATTACAACGTAGACGTACATATATTAATTTTTTATAACAATGACCCTCTCTGTTTGTTTGACGCATGTAATAATATGGAACGTTATTACTCATGATGTGCAGAACATATTTTTTAAATGAAAAGCAGAAGAGAAGGTGTATTAGGTAGGTACATAAATATATACACACACATATATACGGAACGAAATTAAAAGGTATGCACCTGGTGCGCTACAGTTGCAACAACATTATAAAAAAAACAAAATTATTGGGTTGGCTTTTGTATCAAATGTTTTATTTGAGCTACTCTTTAAGATGACTCAGTTGAAGAATGCCACAATACATATTATTTATTTATTTCAATTCTCAGTAAAAATTTGCTAACACATTCCAATCGAAAATTTCAACAGGCAAAAAAAAGAGGAGGATGTAAATATCTCTCTACATAAAATCACCATCAACACCATTATTATTTTGCGTGTGTGTATCTGTGTTGTGTTGCTGTTTACATTGATGTTGTACATATTTGTAATACATAATAACAATATCAACTTGTTTCCCTTCATGTAAAAAAATGTAACGTAGTAATCATCACCTTTTCCTCGTCTTTCTTTTTTTTCTTTTTTTTTTCCTTTTTTTATACATTAAATCTCTTTTTAAATAACATCAGGCTATTATATGGATAAAAACTAGAGAGAGAGAGAGAGAGAAGAAAAAAATTTCAATAGAGTGGAATGGACTGGATTCTCAAGATTTTCTGTCTCTCTCTCTCTCTCTCTCAATCCATCTCGCGCTTTTTAGCAGACATACAACCAGTTGAATGAAACATCAGCCGAGTAAAGAAGAAGAAGCAGCATCATCATCAACAGCAGCAGCAGATAATAATTTACACTTGTTGGATTAGACTTGTCCATCCATACCACTACTTACATACTACTTTATATTTACATTCCCTTTTGATATTATGCGTTGGCTTTTTTTGTGTGTCTAAATGTACCTATGTTCCTCTTGAGAGCTAACTAGAACAAGTCTGCTGCTGCTGCCGCTGCTGATGCTTCTTTTTTTATTTCACTTGACTCACATCATCTTCTTCATCATCAACACCACCACTCGACTCACTCTTTTTTTACAACAAAAAAAAATACCACTTCTTCGGTATTCTCCAAACAAAATAAAAAGATACCTATACAAAAGAGTTGCTCCTTCATCATCATCATCATCAAAAAATGGATGCTGCTACACACACACACACACCTAATCACTACAGTGGTGCAATTATGGTAATTTCACGCCAAACGTTTATTTACCTGATTTCAGGGAAGATGTCGAATAAACGTATTGTTAAAACATTTTTTTTTGTTTGTATTTTTTTATTCAATACTTACAACTTAAATGTGTACATAGGTACCTTTGATAGGGTGGTGTGCATGAGTGTTTTATATTTTTTTAAATAAAAAAAACGTATTTAATTGGGCATTTTATACGGTTCCAAATCAGTTCACACGTTGTAGACAGACAAGCTCTTTTGTCTAATTGTTTTCCTGTGTCTGCTGCTGCTACTCCTGCTGAAGATCATGATGATGATAAAACATGATATTTTGTTAAATTTCCTAAAAAAAATAATTATTTTTTTTAAATAAAATTTTCAAAAACACTGGAAAAAAATTTTTGTTAAAAAAAGGAAGGGAATTTTGTTTTATTTTGTATAAAAGTTTAAGCACTATAAATTTGATGTTAAAGAGAAACTTTGTAATTTATTTTTAAAATGGCTATATACTTTCGAAAGGAAAAAGGAAATCAATATTGCGGGATCTTCTTCTTTTTTTCTCGTGCTATATCATCATGTCATCTCATTAATTCATGACTTACTTGACTTCACTTTATATACTTTACAGGACGATGATGATGATGATGATAGTGATACAAGTAGATATATTAGAATTGCAGGTAATAACAGTCAAAATTGATGATGGAGAGCATGAAGGGGGTCAGACCAGCGCAGAAAAAAAAATACACTGAAAAAAAAATACTGCAAACAGTTTTGTTTCTTTGATGTAGTAACACCGACAGCCCAAATCATGTATACCAAGTAACCATGTTCAATATTTATATGAATTTTCCCATAAAACCCATAGCTCAGCTGTGTAGCATCAAAAAAAAGTCAAACTGTCTTGATGTAAGCCGGTTTTTTTGCATTGGAAAAGACAGACACACACACACATGAAATGAACATATTATTATTATTATGGTAAGGGTAAAAGCAAACATACCTACATAATTTTTTGTGTGATGTGATGTGATGTTCCTCGGGTTTCATCTCATATATTCATTTCTCCTCCACCTCATCTTAAACATCTTTCATTCTTGTTTACACACAGATTTTAAAAAAAATTCTCAATGAAGTCAGTGAAGGAAAAGATTTTTTTTATTTATATATTTATTCCTCCTCCACCTCATCTTAAACATCTTTCATTCTTGTTTACACACAGATTTAAAAAAAAACATTCTCAATGAAGTCAGTGAAGGAAAAGATTTTTTTTATTTGGGGGAGGGGGGAGGGATGAAAAAAAAATATACCTATTATTTTTGTGGTGGTTTATTAATTGTATATTGTACAAACATTGTATAAAAAAAGTTTTTTTAGGGGGGAATGTCTGAAAAAGATTGTGTAGAGAGGAGTACGCGCCATTTTTTATTCTTGTTGGCTTATTTTCTGGGTCACTCGTAATAATCGTGACCATGTGCATACCTAAATTGCTTATCGCAAAAAAAAAAACTAAAACATGCAGCATACGTAAATACATAAAGGGTATAAAATCTTTCTCATGATTTTTCTAGTGATCATGGTCATCTCATGATGATAATGATTATGAACAAAGTAGCCCAGTGTTGGTGGTATTCCACTTTGTCAGCAGGGTGGCAAATTAAGTGCCTTAAGAGAGTCTTGTCTCTCTCAAGATGTTTAGGCATAGATTTTTTTATGTGTAAAAGTATTAGAGCTCAAGAAGCAGTAGTATAAAGATCAGTTCATTGTCACAGGATTTTTGCCACTGCTGCTGCTGCTGCTGCTGATACTGCCACCGACGGAGTAGTAGTTTATGTGCATGATGATGAGCAAAATGAAACGACATAAATTTATTTGCTCGTGATGATGATTATGATAATGATGATGATTTTTTTCCCATTGTTTTATTTTTTGACGATTCACTTTACTCAATGATGGGATATGGCATGAAAGACGAAGAAGAAGAAGAAGAAACAAATGAACGCATTCGATTTCTTAATTACATGCTACAATATTGAATACGCTCATCCGGTCACTCTACTCTATATTATTGGCTGCCTGCTTCCTCCATTTTATTGTAAATGACAATGGAAGTAATTATGCCTTGTCTTTTATTTTTCAAATTTCATTCACAAGTAGTAGTATTACCTCAAAGATCGTGAAACACGCCAAAAACTTTTGGCCAAGTTTTTTAGTCCCCACAAACTCATATAAAAAAGAGCTTTAAATTGTTTTAATGAATGCACAACGTAAGCCAACAATATAACAAAACCAGGAAAAAAGTACGTGTGTGTGTGTGTCGTGTCATGTCATTGAGCCAACAACCAAAAAAAAAACTTTTTTTGTTTTGGACATGAGGTCTTCAGGGACATTTTCACAAAGGCAGTTTTTTTTCTGTATTAGGCACGCTAGCCGGAGAAGAAAAGAGAAAGAAAGTTTTTAAGCTTTTTAGCTGCTTCTGTTGATACTACTACTAACTCCTACTGCTGCTGGAAATACAAAATTGTACTCCAGAAATACATATAAAATTCTCCATGTTTGAAATCATTGTGCAGCAGCAGCAGTCTCAACAAAATAGTATGTAAAAAAAAGACAGACATATGGCAAGACTTTTGTGTATGCATATTACATAAAGAAGAAAGAAACTGGTTGGTTTACATAATGGATGCAACAAACATGCTACTTTTTATTTTAAGTAGGCATATTTTTCATAGTATGTACTACAGATAGTTTTGAAGAAAAAAAAACACTCTGCTGCTATTAGCTGTGAATATTACATCATCATTATCATTATGAAATGAAACAGAATTTTCCAGAGAGAGAGAGAGAGAGAGAGACGGAAAAATTCTCATCATCATACAGCATTAAATAACAATCATAATCAGATAGTTTCCTGAGCTATGGCATCACTTTCTACAGATAAAACAATAACAATAATATATGTATATATTATATATATTTCTACGATAGTAGGACATTT
>JAHZNC010002746.1:0-43867 GCA_027744095.1 Zhuqinia jingwanae | reverse complement strand
CGGACAGGGAGACAGACCAGCAGATGACGATGATGATATCCTTCACATTTATTTTGTCATGGTCTTCATTTTTCTGCTAAACTCGTGTGAGTGTGTGTGTATGTGCAAAAAAATATTTCCTCCGAACATTCAACAACCCGAATAATATTGAATAATATGTTGAAATGGAAAACATATATATTATGTATATATATATATATTTATTTTGTTTATAGAAGCAAAAAGAGAAAAAGAAATGAAAATTCCTGTTGCTAATTTGTCTGATATGGTAATGGTGATGCTTATACTTTACTACGCAGGCAGACTTTTTCCTCCTACATCATCGAGATGTACATAATGTATATGCCGAAAATGGTTACAGAGAAACATTATTGAAATGGATATGATGAGACTCATCTCTTCTCTGCTTCCATTGCATTGCATGTGTGAACATTTGTTCTCATTCCATCATTCAATTAGAGATTCAAGGTGTGTGTGAGTGTTGTGTTGGTTGGCCGTGTGTGTGTGTATCTGTATGTTTTATATTTCAGCAATTCTCTGGCTGCTTAGCTCAGAGCTCTCAGGGATTTTTTTTCCTCTTGTACACTATTACACACCACCACCAGCCACTTCAGTAGGACTTCATAATAATAATTTTCGTTACATTGTACGACATCAAGTATCTATCTTTTCATCATCATATGATTTGGGTTTCAAATGCTGCTGAGTACGGATATGAGAAGGGGAAATATGGGATATGTGTGTATTCTTTAGTAGAACACATTGCAATGTGCTTAAGTGCAGTTGTATCGAAAGTTGAAAAGTATGGATGGGCATGATGATCATCATCACATAATTGTATACCCAGCCATATAGTCATGTTTGCGTTGTTGGAAACAAGTTCTTATGTAAAAACTCACTTGATGCAAAAGATTACACACATAGCTGCTCCCCCTGCTCGTCTATTATAACAAAGTCCTTTAGAAAAACTGCAACAGTGCTCTTTATCCAACTTTTTGTATCATCATCAGCAACAGCATCATCATTCACTGCATATATATTATTCTATCAAGCAGCGCAAATAACCCTACTATATCAACATGTAACTTATTGATGGTATAAGCTAACAGGGGCAAATAGAATATACATCCGAGAGGTGGAATATTGTATGTTGTTAAATATTAAAACATTATAAAGAAATGTTTGTTGGTTTTTTATTCCAAGTTATCCTCGTAAAAGAGGCTTAACCACGCGCTTCTTCTTGGAATGCATGAAAAATTTAAATCGCCTTTTCAGATTCTAAAATGCTCTAGTATTACAATAAGTCCATACGATCTATGATATATTATGCATGTAATGTACTTACTGTATATGCTCTCGACTCTAACTCATGTTGCTCCCAATATTTTTTTCTGCTGCATAAAAATTTAAATTCCAATTTTCAGTCTTTTTTCTTTGAAAAAAAAAACCGTATTATTTGTTTATGAAGATGAGAAAAATATTTGTGTTCATAATAATAATATGCAATAAAAATGCTTTTAACTTGGAATTTTCGGATGGAATAAGGTGAAAGGAAGGCGAATAGAGAGAGAGAGAGAGAGTGAGGGAGAGAATGTATGAGCAATTTGAACTTGAGCCGGAGGTGCGTTGAATACACTTTGTTTGTTCATATCAATTATTGATATTGAAGGTAAGTTTATGATGTTTAAAATTTATGCGTTTGTGTGAGCATCTACGTAGGTAATTGCTTTCAAGACTGGTTGCGTGGTCTGGAGCAAAATCTACGCTGTTAGGTTTTTGTATGTATATTGCACTTGGAATACGTGTACATTACATATTCACTTAAACAATAGACAATAACATGTAGTACTTGTGATTTGCTTGAGTACAGTACAAGTGGACCATCTTGATAGTCATATTCCATAATATGCGTTCTACACACCTGAGATTTGAATGAAGTAGCACCACTAAACTATTAAATTGTCATTCCGTATATCTCATCGTCATCATTTATTTATACATACCTACACACATATAAACTAGCTATATAGTCGCATTTTTACAATTATTGTACACTCATGTAAACACGTTGGGATCTTATGATTGCCTTGATGATGACTCCAATGCCTTCAGTTCAGAGGTTCATAAACCATCGCTTGTCAGCAGCAGCAGTAAGATTCGATAATAATCAGCATCACGCATTCTCAGATGCACAAACACACACATCTTGATGATGACTCCAATGCCTTCAGTTCAGAGGTTCATAAACCATCGCTTGTCAGCAGCAGCAGTAAGATTCGATAATAATCAGCATCACGCATTCTCAAATATACAAACACACACACACACACACACACTCAGACAAGTAGTTGCTTCCGCCTGTAGCTTGTTGACTTTTGACTTCCACTTTATATATAGCTAATAGTTCATTGCATACCCCTAATAAAAAATATTTGAAGGCTTGGGTGTGCTTGTGCGTCTTTCTTGAAGGATAATAGAGTGCAAAAGGTACTCACCAATGTACTACGATTGTACTGATTACAAAAATACGTTTGGAAGCCAATTCGTATTCCAATTTAGTTGATGATGACGCATGTTGTAATGGGTGAAGCTTTTATTCGCGTGTTGCATTATTATTTTTGTCTATCTAAATGTAACCAAAGAAGATAATATATAACCTTGCGATTTTAATAATGTTGGTTTGGTATGAGTATTTGTCTATTGTATATTTCAACGATCATTATCGCATATAGAATGCTACTTGACACTTCTTTAAATTGGCTACAACATGTGCATATGCCCCGTGGAATCTAGAGTTTTTAAAATTAAATTAATAATGAGTGTAGTTATATTATTGATCCATCTATATACTTTCTGGACAAATGTGAGTTATTCTCTTTGATCAAGAAAATCTGCAAGTCAGGACAGGAAGACGTTAAAATCGTATATTATGCTTATATTGTCAAAAAATTAAAAAAAAAAGATACTTTCAACTCCAGATCTACCTTTTTGTGGATATACCTATGCATATGTTTGTACCCATGTAAGTACGCGCAAGCATTTATGTCTGTAAGTGAGCAATAGATTGTTTGTTGGTTGCCTATCTGTCAGTATAAATTATATTAATAATTGTTTTCCTGTTTCTCTTTCCTTCTTTTAAAATAGGTATTACTATCGCGTAAAGTTGATTGTCTATGCATATGTCATGTGTGTCAAACTGGTAATGTGATAATATCAGTATTTTTGCATGAGTAACTTCAAATACGTACCAAAATGATTTCTGAAATTGCAAAATAACTTTTTTTAATTGCGTATTTAATTTTACAAAGCGGATGTACGCACACCATTTCCGAGCCTTTTTAAATATGCAATAGTTCAAAGTTAATAACCTAACCACTTGCACTTTCAAAGTATGCAAGGGAACGGTGTAATAAAAATATTTACATTTTTGAATGAGAGTGTACACCTCAACGAAGTTTGAAAATATTCTGGTAAAAATACCGTCACCACATCTAGTAGGGATGGATAGAGTAAAAGATGATAGTACACGCTACTAGTGTAAAGTGTGAATAGTGTGAAAGGAGACAACCAAAATTAACCGGTGATACTACAAGTGTGTATTCCCTGTACCAGCTAAATAGTTTAAAAAATGTGTATATATTAGACTAAATGACTGACAATAGCTGTATCGACTTTCAACATTACATAACCAAAAACTACATATGTATATAAATTGTTGATTCTAACAAAAAATTTAACTTTCAATGAACGTGGATACATAAAATTACAAGATGTACAATATATTAATCATAATACCTATGCATGTATAAGAAACTACAATAACTTTTATATCTTACCTTGGATCCACGAAGACGATTTTGATTATGATATAATGGGAAGTTTAAGACGTCAGCAAAAGCTAGCAATGTTAGTCGGTGAATTCAATTGAATTCTTTCAAAACTATCAATTATAAGTTGTTTCGTTTAGTTTTAATAACAAACTTAACATTCACTTGATATAACAAAACCTTTGTAATTTTTTTTTAAATAGAACTGCAATATAGATTTTATTTTGATATTTATGACGTTGTTGATGATGATGATGATGATGATGATGATATGGCCACTATATTTTATAGCGCAAAAATAGATCGTGTTGAGGAATAAGGCAAAGAACTAATTTTTACTTATTCGTTCACCACAGCTTTGCCGTCGTGGTGCGATACATCTGTCTGTTATAATGGCACTAGTACAAGTCTAACGAAACTCACACACTTCTTCCATCAAATCCAATAAAAACTTGTGTATGGCAAGTACACAACAAACTGTAGTAGACATAAAAAATGAAGATCACTCCAAGTCAAGTAAATGTAACCGTTGTTGTTGTTTTGTAGTAGTAAAAAAATTGTGCACCTTCTCTCTTTTACAAGCAGATCTACTTTCAGAACTCTTTTTACATTAACGAAGAAAAGGACTACTTTTTAGATTTGGATCAAAATCCTGTTCTATCCAATTCTGACGTTCACACTCCTCGGCACGCTTTTTATGATGAGAGCGGAATGGAGCAGAAAAAAAGTAATTTATTTTCAGGCGTAGTGCTTTTTTGCTATTGTAAATATGAAAATGATGATATATGTATGTTATTATGATTGCTATACTCAATCTTACTTGAGTGCCACCATTAACTTATTTTTTTTTAGTTTCCCACATTCACAATACAATCAAAAAAATTTCTGAAGATATGTGACGGAGTGCAAAAAATAAGTCGATGAAAATAAGGCTGCTAAATTGTTGACTAAAATTTGTGAATAAAAAAAGATTTCACTAATGCAATAACTATGTTTGTCAATAGTTCCACCAACATTACTCTCAAAACTATTTTATATTTTAATATATTCGTTCTTTCTATTATTCCATTATTATCCAACACCAGCAACCAATAAAAATGGTAATGTTCACTTTACATATTTTCATATGCATTTATGATTAATATATGATAATAATAATGATGTTTTCTCGTTTCACTTCTTCACCTTTTCCCAGCTAAGAAGACCATCTCAATAATCAATAAAAAAACAAAAAAAGTATCATAGTACGTAATATATTATTTGTTCGGTCAGTATAAGATTTTTTTTTACAAAGTTTGTTTTATGAAAGTGAATTACTAATGGTGAATGGATGTTGTGAGTAAGTGAGTGGCGAGTGGTGACTCAATCACTCCAGAGTTCGTTTCCTTTTTCTTATGTAAGTGAAGTCGAAGTGAACTCAGTCAGTATTATACTGGCTTATTGTCTTTTCTTTATATGAATTGTGTACGGTGATGTGTGTGCTATATTCAATATTTACAATAATAATATGCTGTTTTAGAAAGTAGGTATAGCAGCAACAGCAATAGTTCAAGCGCTTTGTATAAGTTTCGTGAAGAGAATAAGTTTATTTTTTTGGTAGATATGTTGATAAAAATATATAATGATATGATTCGATATCAATATATAGAACAAGCCATATAAAATTAATGCTAGGCGGATGCATACATACATACTACATACATACATATAATTTACAACTATAATGCATGTATTTATCTTATATTGCGGGTCGGGTTATGACAAATAAAGGCCGAAAAACGGTGGCGTATGTGCATGTGTCAGCTTTCTTTTCGTATACTAGTAAAAAAAATCGATGGACCATCATTGCTTACGTTACGTTGGCACGTAAAGAGACAACCAGCAGCACAGCAGTACATGTAGCGGATGTGAAGTGGTTCAATATAAATACATTAAACATATAAGCATATAGAAAATTATGTAGCAGCACATTCCATTTTATGTACATGAAAAGGGAAAAATGAGATCGGCTATGGACGACGAAGTAAAGTGGAAGGCACTCTGACGAAAACGAGAACAAAACACACACAAAGAAAGGACTTTTACCCTGGCTCTTGCTCATGCAATGCATATCACAGCGTAACAGTGTGCTCTGTGTATTCCAATTTATTCCTTGCAGTCTCTTTTTTTGTTACATATACTTTCCCGCTGAGTAGGGGTCTTCCGCCATACATGTACCTACCATTGCTACTAGATGGATAAGTGTTCGTATATAGCATACGACGTATTTGCATTGTTTCCAACTCTAATTTGGCGATAGTAGTTGGGACTTGGACTCCTTATTCTGTAGGAAAAACCAAAAATGGAGAGAAATTTGAGCTTTTGAATAGTCGTATCAACCACCCTACATATATGCATACGTAAAGAAATAGAGCAAACAGGAAACAAGGGAAGAGAAAAGCGCGTGCATGTACTATTCTTTGCTTTTACATTTCTTTTTGTACCTATGTAGAAAGTAGGGAGAAAGTGTGAGCTAGCTCTCTCTCTCTTTCTCTCTCCCTGTATCCCTGAAAAGTCAGTACATTGTGTTTTTACGAATATTTAGATGACGTATGCACAGAAACATTTAGAGATACATTATTTTTGCTTCTTGATTTCTCCCTTTTGAACTTTTTCAATTTTCTCTGTCTATTTGGACATATATTTAGTACTTTATTGTGCACTGGCAATGGGGGTAGTTGTGAGACAGTGGCTGGAGTGTAAATTTAATAAATAAAAGCGTAGACTGCTGGGCCCGGTAGAATGTTTCCGCGAATGAAGATGTGAACATAAAAGGCACAAATACACGACATGATTATATTGTATGAAATTTTATTTCTTTGCTCACTCTTCCGTTTGGCCGCACATGTTTATTGTGTACTTTAACTGTCGCTGAAAAGTGTTGGAGCCCATATAAGAATATGTCATATAGGTTCCATGGGTTGCATGTTTGATTAGTGAATTTTTTTAGCGAGTAGTGGAACCGGAACCACTTTAAAAGGATCGATTATCATGTCTGTCTCTATCAAAGGAACAATACTCGGTATTGTCTGATTTAAGTTTATTTGTGAATGCGTATTACCAACATTGCATATATTTACACAAAAGTAAAAATGTACTTTCACTACTTTTATGTATCTTGAAAAGATAAAGGAATACAGTTTTTTTTAAATTCTTCTTTCTTTAAAAAAACTCGAAGTCGATTTTTGGACTAGAACCTGCTTTCTGCTTATTGAAGCATCTTCAAACGTTTAGGGAAACATGAGATTGCTTTGGTTGCACTGCGCCGACTGGGGATAACATTATCAAAAAGATGATCTGAGAAAAGTAATCATATTTTTGTATGTAAGAGATAGTTTAAGTACATATGCAGAAGATAAAGTGAGAATATGAGCAAAACAAAATTTCTATGCATTTTAAATGAGGCTTCCAATGAAATCCCATAGTCATAAATAATATACCTAATAATGAAGCATCAAACAAACACTCAAAAACAGGCATTATCATCGCCATATCCCACGATTTGTTGTTGTAGTTGGGCATACGACTGTGTACAACAAAGTATAAAAAAAGAACTAAATGTAATCTTATTTTAATAGAAAGAAAAAAACGAAATAGATGAGCAACAAGAACAAGGCGTAAAATCAGAAAAAAAACAAAGGCATGCACAGATATCACGAGACCGTAGAGAAAACGTCTTTTCTTCCAGAGAACAGAACAAAAGCTTAGGAATTGCTGATGTTGCTCTGAGGATTTCCTCTTCTCCCTTTGTTATTACCATTCTTCTTGGACGCTTATCATATAATATTCAATTTCCTCGAATAATAGAAGAGAAAAAAACTAATTTCCGTTGAAAATCCTTTTGTAGACGATAATGGTAAGCTTACGTCATTTGAGGAGAATGTGTTTCAAGTCCCTTCAATTTTGTAAAGTATGTAAACATAATATGTAGTTATATGTATGTACATCATAACTTACTATTTTCCTCACACATGTGGGAAAAATATTTTGCTAACATTTTCCTGGAATAACGATTTAATTTCTCATTTCAAAAGGAATTTTAGTTGTCTCCTCCTTGCTATATAGCTCTTCTTTTCACAGTCTCTAGTTTACTGACAATAAATCACGGGGGGTATACGAGTACTGCATGGCAGTTTTAGTTGACGTGTGGACGCAGACAAAAAAAATGCAAACACAAAAATGTGTTTGCCTAAAGTGCTTTAGATGCTCTAATGCTTATTCCATTTGTATCTGCTGATGACGTAGTACATAATATTTGTTTTCACCAGACACAGATTATTTCCTTATCGTCACGAGATATATAATATACTATTATAATACCTTTACTATATGATGAATACCAGAATTCCATTTTTATCTGCTGATGACGTAGTACATAATATTTGTTTTCACCAGACACAGATTATTTCCTTATCGTCACGAGATATATAATATACTATTATAATACCTTTACTATATGATGAATACCAGAATATAATGGAATAGGATGATTGTATGAGATTTTTTTTTTTGAGTTAAGCAAGCATGTAAAACTGAACAATAGAAAGTCAAGGCACGCAAACATAGTACAAGCTCCATTGTTGTATTATTTTTTTGTATGGAGCCACAGTGATAATACAAGCATGCCTGCTGAGTAAATGGTGCCCTTGCAATGTTTACATAACAAAACCAAACATTTTTCAGAGACTTATTGCATTGAAGTCTTTCAGCCTTCCGATTTTGTGAACCAACACGATATTTTTCGAGGAGAATTTTTGTCGACCATTTTTAAATTGTCAAATTTCCCTTTCCACATTGAATACTTTCATGGTCATTCATACTATATTAAACTACTACCTATCTCCTCCTGTTTTTCTCGTCTTTTATGTTAGATAAAAGATTTGTGCACATCCTTTTTACCTGTTTTTGAAATGATGTAAAGCACAAGACATATGAAAGCATCATGTTTCATTATCAAAATGGAAGACTTTTTCTTCTTCTAACGGATATTGCGATCAGTATACCAGAAGAATGAATGCATCAAGGACTAAAGAGAAAGCAAAAAGGGATCATGTAATTTTCCAAAAAATAAGAAGAAAAGAAATAGCACACTATATAATCTTCCCATCTTTTTCATCTTTGCTCCCTTGTGTACATGTTCAAGAACTACATTACTTGCTTAAAAGCTTGCAAAAAACTTTTTTCCTTCGCTTTTTTTAGGAGAATACGGCACGTTTGGTATAAGGGTATATCAGCATCAAAAGCTTGTTGAAGCTGAAGTAACGGTCTGCGAAACGATCAATCATGTTCAATTGAGAAAAGAAAGAAAGAGTATGAAGCATCCATAAAATATTTTAATGTTATTATGTAACTAGTAAGCCCAAATATAAACGTACATACAACTATGTTCATACATAGTTAAACGGTTACAGTCGCAGAAAAAAAGTAAATTGCAAGAAAAAAAATCTAGAAAGCATAAATTTTTCCGTTGGTTTTAAATCAACCTTCTTGTAACATATCCTCTTGGAGAAATGGAATTTCAAACTGTTCTGATTTCGTATAATAATGATGCAGTAAGGGCACAGTTACATGTAATATTTATGTATGCATATATACCTACCTATATACATTGTACACAGGCCCATGTGTTTGTGGAATGGAGAAAGTAAAGTCCTTCCCTGTCAGGATAGGTATTGAGGCAAAAGCCCTAGAGAAATAAATGATTAAAAGTTAAGTACACGGATATAACTGTTGGCATGTTCATATGACGTCAATTGCCACATTTCTGTCGTTGTGTTGGCATATTTTGCGGTGGTGAAAGAGAATGTAGTGAGATCATTGTACCATATACAGAGAAAAATATAGAGATATATGAGATGTCATGCTTTTGCATCATCACGTCAATGTTCATACTTCCATTCGCAGTTTTTGCTAAATGCAATGTGATACAATAGGAAGAAGATTGACTGTTGCTGTTTTGTTCACGACGACGATGCTTTCACTTTGTACTTTGGAGATCATGCTGCCTTGAGAAAATTGACACGCGTTGCAAGCATGAATCCTTTTTTGCTGTTGCTATAGAAGACGAGTGGTAACGTATGAAATATATGAGCTCTATCAAACAACAGGCCGGATGTAATCATAGCCCACGTTGAGTCTCACAGCCGTGTCATCCTTGTCAGTACGGTTTCCCTTTGAATTTATGCTGCGTCTTGTAACGGAATCAGAATATAAAGTCCTGTCATGTCGAAAAATAATTTTTCGGTATTAGTTCGACAGAACAGAGTGACAAGACGGAAATTATAGGTCGCTCAATTTTTCTTGAACAACATGATGTGAATATGGTTTTTATCTTTTGAAATTCCAGGACTTGTGTAATGAATCAATTCTAATTAAATGGAGGAATGCAATGCAAAATATTTTGGTTTTCGAATGACTTTATTACTAAAATATTTCGTGATAAGTGTACATTTAACTTGCATATATATGTATACCTATGTTACTTACACACAATATTAGAGGCGATTTTAATTTTTCCATTTTTGTGTCTTCTGGACTAAAATACAGTGTAACTGCAACATTTTTTATGGATATATACATACATAGGTATTATGATATTATTCCTATATTTATCAAAGCACTTGCTGTTATATAATTTTTTGCCGTGTTCTAACAAACATGTTATCAAGTAGTGTGCAATACGGTAACTACTTTTCAGCGAGTACTATACTACATAATATATTAATGGTTTTTGGACTTTAGTTCATGTGAATAAATTGTATGAGTAATAAATACAACTACTATTATCTCAAATTATAAATAATTATGCTACAATACAGAGATCGAAAGTTGAGGTCGTAAGGTAACAGTTAAGGTTAATATGTAAATATATTATTTCATGAACCTTTTTGCACGCCTCACGTTACGTCGAATCTTAAATAATATACATTATTTCCTTTGGTCCTGACTCTCACAATTCAGATTTCTTAACTTTGAACCTTACAACTTTAAAACTTTTGTAATTAATTAGTGTGTATTGGTAGGCATTATCAAATGATATTACATAATTTAGTTGAATAAAATATGTATTCTTTATTCTTTTTTTATTCTACTTTTTTTTGCATATCAATACGGCAGGTACACTTAAAATATGTTTGTTCAGTATATTAGGTAGGTATATGTTATGTTCAATTTATATTATATAATTATATAGCTAGCTTTCACAATGGTGTTATTTTAGAACGATGTTTGTATTAATTTTCCAATTCAATACTGATAAAACAAACAATATTGCAAATATGACGATTCTTTTCAACTAATGAATAAATTTCGTGGCTCAAAGGTCAAACCTAGATTTTATAACTTTATTTTACAATTTTTAACTGCAATATATTTGATGTTATCCGACGAAATCTGTAAGTTTTCAAATATACGTAACCGTATTTTTGTGACGTAGAAAGATTATATAATTTAATATTTATTTACAACAAAGAAATTATTAATAGAATATTTTGTTTGGTAGAAATAAAGGTGTCAAGTCAAAATGACGTCTTAGAAAATTATCTCTATTTTAAATAATCAACTAACTTGAATAATACTGAGACATTGAGAGAAAAGCATATATTTCTTTCAATTGGGAGATGAATAAAAACGTGGCACTATTTCTAATTACTAGAGATATTATTGCTACTAGATGCATCACATATTTTTTCTGTACTATTTATGAACTTAATTGACTGGACAGCTTGAGCTATTGTAATTGTTAATGATCCATCGAATATCGCCATTTGTTGCCAGATTCATATGCACAACTGCAATTACAACCATAATGTGCATGATGTGATGAGAATTTAACCAGAGATCAAGTCTTCCGGGGAACCACTTTTCTGGAATTCGAATCACACCAACGACTCCTCCACCGACTGAAATGATATCCTGAGAAGGAAAATAACACACAACATGTATTATATATTGTAGCCTTCTGCTGATAACTTTCAAAGTACAAGATAAAATTGTGAGGATTTGAATACCTGAAGAAATACATGCATCAGAATGGATGGTTCTCCTCCACCCCAACGTGACAACCTTAGTGCAATTCCGAGGATCCTTGAAATAAACACCGGAGCAAAGCACATTCTCCGAGCAACTGGTGTCCAAGCCGTTAGAGCCTTCTGCAAACCAAATACTGCTGCCATTCCGTAGGCACCAACAATATAGTTTTTCACATCCTCTGGAAGGCACCATGTCGCCGCGGATAGGTTCGTTAATGCCCCTTAACAATAGCAACAGAAACTCGTTTTTAGCAAGCTGATACCTTTAAAATATTTACCTGCAAACAAAAACAAAAACAATTGGGGGTAACGTAAGAATAAATAAATACCGAAGCATTCAGTTAGCCAAATCCCGAACATGTCAATCTGAAGAAGGAACTGGTAGAAGTCTGGACCACTGTTGTGACTCATCATCGTGTGATAAAACACACTTCCTATCCAGGGTGCGATGGATGCGACAATATGCGACCATCCCAAGATGTTTAAGAACAAGTTCCCGTGAATTTCTTCCCAGGGGAACATTGTCCTCCAGTACAGCAACACATAGATAATTGGAGCAACTAGGTGGTGGTACACAAGTAGAAAATCTTAAATACATGCTCGTCAAATTTTTGACAAGTAAAATAAAATCAAGCTTTAGCTAATGGTCATGGCTTACGGTGGGTTAAGATATTTAACGTTTCATTATGCAGGTACGCAAGGCTAAGGACACAACCCCACGTATCTTGTGTATGTCTATATCCTGAATGAATGTACTTGTTGAACTGCAAATGGGGAGGCATGTCGTCAATCTTGCACAGTCTCCGACAACCCCCACAGCAGATGAGAAACTCGTCAAAAAACGACAAATCCCTGCTGTCCCCCTTCGTCATTTCCTGTTCTTTGACATAAGCCTCATGATTACTTCTCGCACTCTCCAGTAATCCATGAGCAATCGCAGACAACGAGCGTTCTCGATCTGCTTTACTAATGAGCAACGCTTCCTCACTATCCTCGTCGGAAGCAGGTTCTTTTATCTTTGGCACCCATTCATGGGAGTAAGGGTCATATTCATAGTCGTCGTAATAGTCGCCCTCCTCACCTTCTCCTTCCTCCTCTTCCCCAAATTCACCTTCATCCACATCCATATCCATTTCGTCAAACATGTTATTGTTGTTATTTGAACAGGTCGTTGCTGACGAGTCAATGGAGTCACGACGATTATTATCTTCGGCGTTTGGCGGGGGAGGCTCCTCCCCTTGCTGTTGAGAAGCTTCCGCTGTTTCTGGAGCTTCCCTGTTGTTCCCATCATCATCATTGTCTTCTAACACATTGTCTTCAACGTCTGTGTTATTTTCTTCTCCATCTGGAGGCTGCCTAGTAGGCAGCTTAGTTGGGGATGCGTTATTGCTTTCTGAAAGAACACCATTTGCTAGTTTCGACTTTGAAGACACTGCTGGTGCCACTTCGGGCTTTTCGTTGAAGGTAACATTACGTCGTCGCAGCTTTTTATCAGATGTGGATGCTGCTGGTGCGGAGGATTCGTCACCTTTCTCAGGTGATACATTTTCGTCACTTTCCATTGAAGTAATTGATTATATATGTGTAGCTGGTATGTAATAGAGAATATCACACTTTCTCCACAATGTAATGCATCAAATTTAGTGAGAACTTGAGCAGCCCAAGAGGTGACCAGGACCAGGATTACAGGTTGAATCTAGAAATTAGAAAAGGTATAACTGTTCGTTAACTTATAACCGTTGAGTGGTGGACAAAATATTTGTTTTAATTATAAGCACGTCATTGAAACTAATATGAAAAATCAATACTCGACAAGAAGTCAACGTAAGCTAAAGTTGACGGGGATAACTATACAAAAGCCTACGTAAAATCTCCCTAGCTACCTTCTACTCAAGCTTGTTGCTCAACATACTGTCACTTTAATTTAAACTATAACTATGGGAAGGAAGACTTGTCAACACAGTAGTAGAGGTACGTGGAGGTATGAAAACTGATTTTACATGAAAAACCGAAAGTACATATAAATCCGAACTCTTGACCGATACCTGAACAAATGGATCAGTGAAAATTTTAGTCTTTATAGTTAGTACTCTCTACTCCAAAACAAATGCGTATGGTAAAAAATATAATTGGAATAGTGTATAAAATGTCACATTAAAAGTTTAAAACTATACGTGGTTGTATTGTATATGAAGTCAAGCAAAAGTCATGGGAACGTGGGGTTTGTATGTATGTTGTATGTGGTGCTATATTTTCTGGTTTGCTTATTGAAAATGGGTCAGAAAGAAGAAGACAAGTCAAGTTGCAAGTAAAAGTAAAAGCAAAAGGAGCAAATTTCCAATAATAGCCAGTGCTGTATTTGTTGACTTGAGAGGGGACAGAAAGTCTGCTTCATAACAGCACATTAAACTCTTTTGCTATCGCTTCCCATTTGAAAAGGTTTGAATATTCACGTTGAAAATACAATACACAAAGAGAATAATAAAAGGAGAGCTAGTTGTCATCATTCTGACTTCTACATAAAATATATTATTGGAGAAATCAACTCCATATATTCTACTCGGAACCTATCCAGCCCGACCCCTATTCCATGTCATTTAATATTTAGTTATATATTGCTACCTATCATCATTACAAAGACATCAAATATGTTTTAGCATTTGGTTTTTGGTAACATCGAAATTTCCAATAAATCGAAAGTCAAAATATTTTTTTACCCTTCAAATCACTACTTGCTTCAAACCGGAAAATTTGAGCAAGAAAATCAATGTACAATAGTAATAGTCACATCAAAATTCAAAGTGTAGAAGCTTTATATTTAAATGTAAAACAAGTATAGACAACATAATATGCATTCTTTTGAAGTTGCAAAAGTATTATGGGTAAGGTTTTCCATACATGCATAGACAAAAGGGTCGTGTCATGAGAAAATAATTATTGTTTACATTATTAGTTTGTGTCATTATTTCCCTTCCAATTAATAGGGACATACCAAGCTATCATAGAGTCGTCCCATATACATGAAATTAAACCATAAATAACGTGTGTCAATATGATGTAAAATGATAAATTAGACCGATTTTATGACATTAGTGACATTACTACACAACGTATAGCAGTGCAATACAATAGGAAGGTTGTTTTGCAAATACCGACTGCCAGCCAACGTCTCTATCATACTTTCTCTAATTAATAATTAAGCTTGCGTATTGAACATTGAACGAATGTAGCACATACAACCAAAATTAACACAACACGACACTATTATGGTATGTATGTGTTTGTTTCAATAATATTATTTTATGGTGAAAACCATTGCAAATGACAAGAAAATGGAAAGAAAAAAGTGTATATTCCCGTATTTTGTATATTATTTTACACATTAAAGAATAATAGGAATATATTTCATCACACACATACTTTTGAGAATCAACACTGAAATACATACACATAGCACAACATAATGAAATAAATGGTTCCAATCAATAGACCTAGTACTTTCCGTTTTGGAATAATAATTGGTATCCTTAATTGCATTAACAAGGACACATTAATGAAGCGGTATAATGAGTGGTTTGATCAAAGTGGAGTATGCATACATGTAAATACATCAGATGAATAAAACTCTCACTAAATGAAGATCGCGTAAAAATTTACACTTGCGCAATCAACTTTTATATGACCCTTTTGGCAAATTTGAACAAAAATCACACAATATAAAGTATGTAAATATCCTTCAAAATAAAATATAGCAAAATCACAGGGGAAAAGGAAACACACTAGAGCGCAGTCACATAACTTATGAAATTATGATTAATTTAATAGAGCGAAAGGACATACCTTTTTTGCACTGCTTGGTTTTGTTGTGTACACTGCTCTCTTTCTATTTCTGGGGATTATTTCGTGACAGAGCTTTATGCTAACTCTGTGTGTCCATGTTCGCGACAGGTAAAAATACTGCAGGTAGAAATATGACCTCCATTTCTGACAAATTACTTTTATATTATCGTATTTTGAAAATTCTACTATAGAACACACATGGATGAATGATATTATATAGCATCATTGGCAAAATTTGCTATTTATTCAATATTTTTCACACAAAAACAATATACTATTTTCTTTTTTTCTGGAGGAGAAAAGGGAAACATGTATAGCACTACGTGCGTAAATGCTCCAAACCTCACAAGCGGAAGAATCACTTCCAATGAGTTTAATTGGGTCTCATGCGTTCATGATGATGGCATGGCATGTGTAATTGCAAGTGGTAGTTTAACAAATACATGGTACAAAACTTTTAGAAGTATGAAACTGGAGGAAGAAGCAACCTTGCAATGCAAGGCGCTCGTCATGCATGTACATTACATTGTACACGGTACGGAACGGAACGCAATAATGCATTGCAACAAAATAAACATCTGCTACTCATGAGTTAGAAGAGTATATAGCGTAATCTAAAAAAGAAATCTTTCACGTTTTTCGGACTTCAAAAGAATATCGGGGCGAATAGAAGGGAAGTGAGGGAGAAATGCACTACGTGTAAAAATATCGGGACCGATAAAATAATGAGAAATATGAAAGTGATCAAGAGGAACAGTTCACATAGTCAATAGTCTGGCTGGAACGTATATATGCACAAAAAAATATTCACCGACACACATGCATGTTTGTATAATATACATGTTTTTATACGCCAACGCTACGTAGTTATGTAGACGTAATAAATTGTACTGACCGCACATAAAACTTCCTTCTTACGCGTAAAACAAGTCACATATAGTCCATTTACAACTAGTTACATCCTGAAAACACTCAATTGGAAAGGACCAACAAAAAAGCTAACAAGAAAATATAAAGTGAGTAAATGGACCGATGATGGTCCAGACTAGACCCGAGTCACGTGTTCTTTGGGCTTTCTTCGCAGGCTTTATTTTTTTGCTGCAGGTTTTCCTTTACTTTCATTTCTTTCGTTTTACAATAATCATAATCACTCATCATCACTGACACGCTTGAAATAGTTTTACGAATTTATACAATGGTCGCATAAATGATTGTACGACTGCATGCGCATGCTATTAACAACTTGTATTGGCTCGTAATCCGCGAGTGCGGCAGCGAGTTATGTGCGTTTATGCATTTATGGAAGAAAAGTTTGACGAGTAAGGAATAAATTAATTATAGTGTAGTACTTACTTTTTCATGCCATGAAACAGTTTCGTCTTTGCGACAGGTGGTATGTTAACTAAGTAAACAATTATCTCGGCTGCCTCTCTTGCAGACAAATGATGATTACCTATATTTATTCACGTTTTAAATACGAGAGTGGCACTACGGGATTTCCTACTTTCTCTTCTTCTTCTTGCAGATTGGATTAGACTTCTGCATATCGTGGTTATCGGTTTCTGTACAGCCGCACATCACACTGATACCGTTAGTCATATATTACCAATTGCATAAACAGCCTGAACTAAAATATTTACTAAATGAATAAATATTGCGCTTTTATCTACAACCGATATAAGGGTATGAGAAAATTGTCACACTTTATGTTTTGTTACAGCGAGCGAGTAGTGGCAGAGGACAAGAGTGGTTGCTCATGCTTTTGCATAGACTTTGGATTCTACCTACATCAGCAAAAAGTAGTTGTCTGGAATCCAGACTCTGGATGCAAAACAAATCAACTCATTCCATTAATTAACTTACTACTGTAGTACTGTACATAAGGAAAGACGACGAATCATTTTTAACTTGCTAAATTTCATTGAAGTTTGCCTTGGCCATCATCATCACATTCATGTGCATATTCATTTCTTTCAGCTTTAATTTTTCATACAACATGAAACATGTTTAAAAGTTCTGAGCAAAGCTGCTGTGGGTATCCGTTGCTGGTTGGATTTCGCTGTGGGTAATTACTGATCGAAACATTTGTTGAGTGTCTCTTACAGTATTGAAATAGGTCTGTCGACGTGCTTTATGTGACAGAACTATGTATTGTGATATTGTGAACCGGGAAGCATTTGACACAAATTATGAAATTTAAACATCTCTCCAAAAGACATGAATTTGAGATTTGATGATAATTTATTTTGTGGATATATGACCTTGCTTCATGTAATAGCCAATAGTAGAAGAAATTATATATTATTGAGTTGACTTTGTTGACTGGGATGATATTCTCCATTCTGTTCATTTAAAGGCTTACATATTTCCTTGAGTTGCACATACATACGGTTTTAGTAACGATATGTGGTCAAGAAAAGAGGCTTTCTCTTTAGTAATCTTTTTTTTTCTGGAGTAATTTATTTTTAAATGCCAGCTTGAATTGCTACAACTAAATAGTCTGCTTCGGTTTGCTTATCATAGCAAAAGCATGGCTGTCTATTTCATTATCTTATCACGACAAGACAGACGCATGGGTTATGAATACCAATACATGTGTAGGAATTTTGATTTATGATTCATAAATTATGAATCATAAATTATGAATATGTATGTATAATGTATACTATATTTGCAAAAGTTTCAAAGTCATTTTGTGATGATAATATTATGATTTAAATTAAAAAGATTACATAGTATGACATTAATTATCGAACTTGTCTCTGTAACGTAGTTTTTTATATTTTTTATCAGTACAAATTACAACAATTTAACAACATTATTGAGCACCAGACAGGTAGCACCCTTACTTGTAGCACCTAACTTGTAGCTGTAGTAGTACACACAGACACTGCTTTGGTTTATTGTTTTAAGTCTTTTAAAATATGTATTATTAAAACATCAATTTGCCTTTTTGGCATGAGAAACCCTGCTTGGCTTTGTAAAACGTTGTGCAATTAAGGTTGCAATAATGCCACAAACGGATGATATTGCTGCGAGGAGGAACGGACCATCGTTGGAAAAAGTAATTGCTAATCCAGCAGCAGTCGGTGAGATCATTCTAGCTAATGAGGTGGCAGATTGGCTCAATCCAAGAATGGTTCCAAGGTCATCATGATGACCTTCCAATGATGCAGCAGTGATGCCCACTCGTAAGAAAGGGTTTAAGGCACTCACAGTAACTAACATTGATGCAGCAACCCAGTAGCTCGTTGACCAAAATAACATCAACAAAACAGCCTGCAATAGTAGAAACAGAAAAACAGGTAAATGTAAAACCACAGGCTCACGTCACGACTGCAAAGTATATTTAGTGAATCCGGTATCACTTACAGTTTTTAATACTCCATTAACTAATACCATGTAAAAAGAATTGCTTCGGTAGACGTAGGCATTTACTGGTCCAACGGCAAAACCCAGCAATGTGCTCATTAAAGCTTGTAGTGAAGTAAGGTATCCACTGTTTACAAGATTGGAATCATATTTGTCTTGTAGCACCAGTGTAAGATTTTCTCGAAATACTAAAGTAGCAAAACTGAACAGGAAACGAACAGCTAGTAGAAGCAAAGAATGAATATCAGCATTGCATATGGTAGACTTTAATTTGGAGAAGCTAGACTGGTTGTCCGCGCTGGATTTGAGTGTTGCTGCCGGTTTATGCACTGGGGAACTCTTTCGTGACGATGTTGCAAGCCTTGATGGTTTGGGAACCAAAATAAGGAGCAAAACTAGTAAAATATTGAGAAAAAGCGCAAATTAAGTATGCTTATATATCGAAGAATACTGTAAACAGTAAAAAATTATACTAAAATTCCAAATTCCTTCGCATACTTGCGTTGATGACGAACGCCGCTGATGACAAATAGCAAACATACTGGAAACCGTTGTCCAACTGCGCAATGTGGGCTCCAATTGTGGGGCCGAGTATAAAACCCATACTACCAAATGCGTTAAAATTTCCTATAACGTACGATTTATCTTTTGAGCTCAGCTCTGACACTATAGACTTTCCTATTGTTTGAGTATGTTTAAAAATTCCTAAAAAAATACAAAATCAGGGCATTTCAATTCATTTCAATTCTCTCGGGGCTCGTGACATGACTTGTTTTAAAACTTTTTGCTTAATCCTTACCAGCCAAGACGCGTGCGGCAAGCATCATGACAATATTAAATGACAAGCCTTGCACAACGTATGCAACGGCGGAAGCGAGTAACGAAATAACCAGCACAATTTTGTGTCCGTATTTATCACTTCCCCAACCCTGCAAATTTATCAGAAAAACAAAATGTTTTTAAAAAACAGTTCATTAATCTTGAATTACTCTTTAATTTTAATTTATAACTATTTTTACCATTGCTGGACTAGAAATTAATTGAATAGCCCCATAAGCTGAACCAATTAGTCCAGTCATGAAAGGTGAAGCCCCTAAACTTCTCATTCCACTGTTCAACAATGGAAGAAAAAGGCTGACAGCTAGTAAATCCTAAAAGTAGAATGATTTTTTTTTAACTTTAAGCGGAACATCATTCCTTTAAAAATTAATCCAAGAATAAATAATTCACGTTAAATAAAATTTTGTTTACCAAGAAGGCCATAAAGTAGAACACATATATAGTTCTTCTTCTGAGGGATATCACATTTTGAAATTTTGAAGAAGGAACTGGGGCGGCCTGCTGGTTACCACTCGCCCTTAAGGACCCATTATTATTGCTGGTAGTATATCCATCCCCTCCTCCTCCATGTGATGTGGAGGAAGACGTTTGCTGTGTTCCATGTATAGAAGAGCACATGTCATAAAATCTGAAGGAGTCGTCGACTAGTCACTTCACAACACGACAAGGATTATATTTTTTTTATGATATGATGATGATGAGCCTCAGGTTTTAGCCCACAGTCACTGTATAAGCAAAAGCTCATATTTGACAGTATGATGTCATTGATATCTCAAAGATAATTGTTTTTTGTGAATAAAAAGTAGTAATAGATAGCTGTATTAGATTTAACGATAATAGTTAACACATGTAGCGATGTACGAATGTGTGCCTGTGTGCGTGCGTAAAATGTTTTCGAAAATATATTTTATGGTCGGTACACGGAGTAACATTTTTTCACTCTTTTGCGTGGACTAACTACTGTGTACTGGTTGAAAAACACATAGCACGTCATGAACATTTGCAATTCAAAGGTTTAAACGATTCAGAAAAAATCAACCCATATATATAAGCACCATGTATAATAATGGGATGATATTATAAAAACTCTATTTGTCCATCCATCCATACATAAGTGATGCTGGCTATTTGACGCAACAAATTAAGTATGTACAGATGGAATAATGAACAGTTTTACCTATTTTGCACCCAAAAAGGTGTGTTACAAACTGACAAGGCAATAATATTACATAATACATATTATAATGTACATACTTGTGATCAGTATATATGGAGAAGAGCTCACATCAAGATGCCTTATTTGGTTTGTATCTTGTTTCGCGATAAAAGTACTGGTACATTAAAACTTCGCCATTTATGTACATCTCTGTCACAATCAGGAACCTTGTATTTTGTCACCAGTGTGTTATATGATGTTAAAAATATTATCCTGGTTGTGGTAGGTTATTAAAAAAAAATTGTTGGCTAAATGCCCTTCAGGCAAGTTTAATATGGGAATGCCGGTCACCCAAGCGTAATGGGAAGTTGGCGACTAACATTTATTACAACACAGTTTGGTTCAACTTCAACTATCTTGATGTACTAGCAAACACCTGTGAAAAAATTTCATTACGTGCAGTTATAAGTACTTCAACTTCAAATCACTAAATTAGTATGAACAAAATATTGCGTAAGTACCTTAGTCATCTCTGTATTTCACTTAACATCGTTCGTTCGTAGCAGCAGGAGCACACATCCAACATCATCATAATATCAGATGAGAGAGATGAGCTTAAATTGAAAATATTCCTTTTGAGAGAAAACATAGGATGCCAGTACATACATACGCGCACTTATCCATATAGTTGTTTATTCATATGTATATCGGTATGTAAGTCATTCTTCTTTCTTTTATTTTATGCAATCGCAACTTGCAGTAGCAGACCTATTGTGGGTTCTGTGGCTTCAAGAATAATCAATGAGCTATTTATAATAAATAACTCTAATGAGCGTCATTGGACATTGTGGATGTTGGTTGATGATATAAATGACAAATGAATATGAATGGAAAGCTATCACCAAGACCAAGAATAATTCAAATTTCAGACACAGTTAGCTCATATAGATGTACAATGTACAATTAAATATTGAGTATAATAATAATTAAATCTCTCATTAACCAATGCTCTCGGGTTTACATTTCACAACAAGCAAAAGGATGGTTGGTTAATGAGTTAAAAAACTCATATTTGTTCACACAAATACTACTTCACTCGCGACGGCGCTACAAATTCTAAATACTATGCACTTACATACTAATAATAACTTACTTACCCTCTCTTCTCTAATCTCTAATAGAGATTCTCTATATGCAATATGCGTATGTATACTTGCAATAGTTTTACTACACTAATATGTAGTAATTAATCATTGTTACCTCTTTTCATCGTAATGATGATGATGACATGATGAGTGTCCTCTGAGTTTTTGAAGATCCTGATCGTATTCTTGCATTAGAAATTTCACCTCACCTGTACTGTAATCAATTACTAAATTGCAAACACTTATTCTTTGCTAAAATTTGTATGCATTTGGAAGGAATATAAAATAAACTTTGTTTTATTATCTGTAAAATGTTGTGCTCGTGCTTGACCCATATAAAAAAGAGGTTGGTGTGCATTTATGTGGTATAATATAATATTTTATTTTATATGGCAGGGGAAAACTAAGAAATTGTCAAGTGCAGCATGAAAAAAGTGAAAGTAAATACAAATTAGAGGACAATAAAAAATAAGCATATACAAATACGTATGCATATGTATATACGTTTTTGCACGGTTTGATTTTGATGATGGAGATTTTTTTTGGCATTGAATGGATTTAAACTTTTTTTTTATAAAGCTCATCATGATAATAGACAAATCTGCAACTTTATCTTTGAGCTACACCACCACTTTCACATAAATATTATACATATATATATTATGCAAATCAAACAATGACAGAAAAGTAAACAAGTTGGCAACGCAGACAAACACGTACAAGAGGATTTTTGTACAATAAATACATAATGTTGAAGGTATATTTTTATTGCGTTATTATCTCATCACTGTCTACCTCACAAACTTTCTTCAGTACCGTTTTGACAACGGCAATGTTGTCTGGAATTGTTTTCCATATTCTGCCCGTCATGGATGATGGAGAATCAAAGGAAAATACTTGTTGAGAAAACTGCAGCATTTCCAGAACATCTAGCAGAGATGTTTTAAGTTCTTCTACAGTAATAACACCGTCACCAAATTCTTTTTGAATTCGGAAATAAATGGCTTGCTGGAGTTCAAACATAGTTGCACCTGTAAAAACAAAAACAAAAAATTTTGTCAAAATTTGTGCATGCTTAAAATTGAATTGCATATTTAGTAAATAAAATATACCCCGTATTCGACTCAACCCCGGTTCCAAAACATCAATAACTGTTAAAAGTTTTCTACAAATTTCTTCTTTTCTTTTCAACGAGTCCAAACTGAGATCTGGCATGTTCCAACCTTTTATCCGACCATAGTACTGTGAGAGCGAATGAAGCATAGATACAATCAAAAAATGGTTGGGATGAAGATATTTTCCTGAATACTTTTGAATTATACACTCCAGTAATTCAATCACACTTTGAACTTGCTCCGCCTCTTGAATTTCATTTTTTATTGTTTCCAGCATCATATCCACAGACTTATTTGGAAGACTATGGTCACAGTTGTCGCAACCCCAAACTGGATCAAAACTAAGAGGATCAACTGGTAGCAAGTAGCCCCTTGTACAAGCCTTACACGTCACTGCAGAAAAGTAGGTACCATTTTCATTTCGAGATTTACATCGAGAACAGAGGCACTCAAACAGTTTGGAGTGCCTCACGTGTGTCCTTCGGTCTAATGTGCCATCCAAAGTGTGGGTGTATGTTGTTGTTATCATGTCACCTTTTTTCAGTGGAATGACGTTTCTTACAACCATTCTGTAATCGTCTGTAATGGAGTGGTGGGTATTGGATATGCATTCATGGGCCATTAGAGCAACGTCAGGAAACATTCCACAAATGGCTATCTTATCTTTTCGAATTTCAAACGAGTTAATATCAGAATACCCCAAAACAGTGTGGATTGCCATTTCGTCTTCATCTACTTTGAATACATTTCTCAGAAATTTCACCACGTTCACATCATTCCGATTCCAGAGCCCTTCCATCTCTTTTCGCAGTGAGTTGTGATGTTCCATTGTGATCAGCTTTGACCATTTATTCGGATTCACTTGTTTCAGTCGAAGGCAACGTATTGTCATGATGCACTCATATACTGGGTGATGCTTACCGTAATCTAATACTTTAGGGAATGCTCGCTTCCTACGAAAAATTATACATTCATTTTCTGCGTGAATAGGTTCCTGGAAATTAACATATAGACAGTGTATAATTTATAATTGCATCAACTACATGAAAAAAGTTTACCGCTGTAATTTTCACAATAGTTTACCTTTTCACATTCTTCGCTGCAAAGGGGAAACCAGCATTTTGAGCAAAAATAAGACCCATCTACACTTTTATAACAACCAAGACAAATTGGTAACGTTTCCTGTTTCGGTCCAATGGCTAGAGCCTCCTCGTCCATAATAACAGTTCCCGCTGGTATATCTCTTGCAGCAACAACGTAACGGCCCATTACGTCGCTGGTTTTCACAGTCCAAATGCGACAATTAGTTTTATGCTCTTTCTTCCAGTGCTTTTTTTGATGCTCCGCAGAGCAATATGATACGGATCGACATGCTGAACAGAGCTTGTATGCCACTTTGTTGCAAATTGGACATGTGTTTATAGGTTCCCCATTGCTGTTGTTGGAACAACTACTCGAGATTGAAGACTTCATCATTTTAAGGATGTTTAAGAAAGTAAATTATCCACACATTCAAAAAAAAAGAACTGAACTTCTTATTTAGTCACACTTTTACTTGCACTACTAGCCCAGCTAACTTTTTCATTCTGGAAACAAGAAGCGTGTAGAAAAAGTCATTCACAATACAGGACAAGCCCAAAGTCAACAACGCTTTGTAACGAGCGTCTCTTTTACTCAAATCTCGCACAAAGTAACATGAAAAGAGCAACCAGCATCTTAGAGAGTTCTTTTCAATGCATTGATAAAAATCGTAAAAATTCTCTTGGTTTTACTCTAAAAATCTTTGATCACTTTGAATTTCGATGCTTTTCTTTCAAGCGTAATACAAGATGTAGTAAATGCACAAAAAATGTAAGATCCTCTTAGACACATTTACAAAAATATGTAAACATTCACACACACACTGAGCCTCACTCATTTTGATGGGCCTTGTGAAATACGCTTCGGTAGCAAAATTGCTTGTTCTGCCAAGAATATTTTTAAATACAAAAAAAATCCTGAAAATAAAAACGTAAGAACATTGTTATATACTAATTGAAAAATGTACCATTTTAAATCTCGTCATATAAAACTGAGCGTGGAATTTTACGGACCAAAGAAATGTACAACAAGGTATGAGTTCGTGTTTTCCTTTTCTAGTTTACTGATTCTGTGAATGAACGAGGTGGAATAATGACGAATGACACTGCTATTTGGCGTAATATACGAAAAAGAAGAAAAACATGGTGCCAAAGCTGTATCCTTATCATCAGGTACATTGGTGGGCATATTTTGAAAATCTTGCATACACAGATATAATGTGAGACCTGAAAACTGGTGACAACGATAAGTTAAATAAGTCGAAACGAAAGTTGGATGTTTCAGATTGGGATAGTAAATATGGAATTCATAGGACGCAACAAACGCAACGAAATTTACAAATATCAACAATATATGCATATAACTAACACATAAAATGTCATGAGAAAGTGAAATATAGATGTTGCATGCATCCGACTTTTCGATCTTTTTCTTTTGGATGCAGCACCTCATGTTAAAAAAACAAACTTTCGTTTGTTTGTAATTTCAATTTCTCTACAGCGTTTCATATAACTCACCCACAATATAGTAAAATGCATATCTATTATATAATATTATAGCTTATTTAGAAACCCCTATTAACCAAACAGGATGGAGGAGGGCACGTTCAACACATAATATATGGAATGGGATGAATGAACGTTCCAAAAATATAAATAGCACAAGAGTGCCACGATCTGCATCTGTGCATTTCAAATGACAACATGACAGGCAAAAGTGACGAAGCAATGAATACACAGTGAAATTGCTCGACTTTTTCACGACTTCATCATAGCTCACATTATGTCTTTTTATTTTGGAAACATATAATACATTTCTTTAATCCAAAAATATAGTGTGACAGATTGAAATTTTATGTCGCAAAATCCGACACATTTTGACTTTATCCAAAAAATTAAATCTACAGGAAAATGTAAATCATAATCCTTATCGTGGATTTTGCCATGAAAAAATTCATTCATTTCATTTTTGTACAAATTTAATTTTTTTGCATTGAGAATGAGACTACCTCAGCATTTTTATTTTTATGCACTTCACTTCACATTTTGGAACTGGCAAGTAGCAACATTTGGGGGCTAAGTGATACTACTTTCCTGATCCCAGCTAAATCAACTTTGCACCTGTTCACCTTCCTTCACCCTGTTTAGGTGGATATTTAAGTTAGTCTGTTAAAAAAATGATATGATTAAAAAGAATTCAATTATGTTATTCTTGAAATATCACAGTTCATGTGACAAGAATATGGGTAGGTAAATGGTCCTTGAAAATTAAAACAGAAGATGAAAATCATGCTAGATTTCTTTTTTGCTTTCAAGTAAATACAACTAAAAGAGAAATATAACCAACAGAACAACTTTTATACAACTAGAAGAGAAACTTTTACACTTTCACATATTGACGAAAAGGATAATGACTAATTTTCATGTGTACTGTATGAAATTCATACTACGAATTTTGTGTTCATTTGCAATATATAGCACCTCCATCTGCATAAATAAAGCAATGCTAAAATGCTGATTACCTTTCCTACTAGAAAGCCAGAAGGTACAAGTGCACAATAACTCTCTCGTTTAACCCCAACTTGTAATGTTTAGGATGCGGCAGTTGCTGGAAGTAAATAAGCAGGATGTAAAAATGTATACATGTGAAATTCACAATGTGAATAATACTAAGCAAACCAACCAGATGACCTCTGTTCCTGTTATTAAGGCACTCTAATTGCACATTTTGTTCGGAACAGGTCAAGAAATCCTCCTCAGTTGGAACATACTCATTTAATTACTCAGTTGAATTGTCTGTTTTTCACTCAACATTAAAAACAGGTAAGTTTGGATTTTAATTTTCATTGTTTACTTTAATTTGATTACAAGCAAAGTGGTAAATCGAAGGAAACATAGACTTGTTGTTAATTAAATTATTCGATTTTGCGCTACAGCAAAAGCTGAATTAACACAAAATGGTTAACTTAACAAGATGGTTGATGGTGCCGAGACATAAAGATAACCACACTGTGGATGGATACTGGAGGAAAAGGCAGATTCTCAAGCTTTCCGCCCACTATTATGGAAGAGGCCGAAATTGCTTTTCTATCGCCATTCGACGAGTACAGAAAGCGCTTCAATATGTGGCCGCGGGTAGGAAACTTAGGAAAACTCATATGAAGGATGTTTGGGAGAAGAGAATTGACGCCGGATGCCGCGAGCTTGGTAATATGCCGGAGGGCTCTAGAACTATGTTAGAGGGTTTGGCCAGATGCAACGTTCAGCTGAACAGACAAACGATTTCGAATCTGTCCGTGTGGGAGCCACGGACATTTGAAGCTATAAATAAAATTGCTGCTGTGAAAGCCAGAGAGGAAAAGATTGCTAGATATTTAGGTCCCTTCCCAAAGGGAATTTTGGGGAAATTGTAAATGCAAAATAAGATATAACAATAACTGTAGTAGTAATGACATGTCGTTAGTTAGTCGTGTGAAATGATGTTACAATGTTACTGCACGCTCACTGTAGAAAATACTTAGTTTATATCAACTTTTCATATTAAAAATATACGTTAAAGTACTTTAATAAATTTGCTACACTTGAAAATTACGTTAATACATAAAAGTTTTGCTTACTTTATTGTTAAGTTTCATATCAAACATCTTCAAAATATTCAACAAATGCTCGGAAGAGCTGATGACGATATTTTAATTTTTAGTTTAGGTATATTCGTGTTTGTACATTTGAATGAAACGCAATGGTAAACGGATACTGACTATACTTTACTTATGTAGTGTAATTCAAACATTATTAAACTAGTTTTTTTCAATTAACGCGAGAAGGCGACCGTAAATATGTATTATCAATCAGCGATGTTTAAAAGCAACTTGTAATTAGTTATTTCCACGTTACATATGGCTTGTAATTTGTAAAAAGATATTTTCGTTTTAGGCTACATCCACGTTGTAGTACATAGTTTGTATTTTTTAAACTATAAGATAGTGTTAGCTCTTTAGCGGCCAACACTCATGCTCCCAAATCCGAGTGATTACTGTGGAAAGTATCGTTGTGTTGTCTATAACATAAGGAGTAAACAATTTCGCATTTAGGTACATACTATACATACATTTTATACATACTACCTACATCATCATACTATCAGTATATCCACATTTTGCTAAATAGAAGTTTAGCAGTCAGCAGTCCTTAATTGAATTCTGATTTAGCGTCTGGCATATCATTTCCAAACTGTAATATTTTAGTTTACATTATTTAAAGTGATGATATGTTCATTTTTCAGTTAACTGTTGCATGTAATACGTATACGGCAGACAAATGGAGCAGTCATACCATTTAAAAAATAATAACCAATTATTACTAAACTGTGATAAAATAATCCATTAACTATCGAAATAGGCTTCAGGAGTCAAAACATGCGACTAAAATTATTACCGACAGTAAATCTGACAAAATTACTTCTTTATACTAAATTACGAATCACACTGTCTTACTCTGGAGGGGTGTGATGCATCCAAGTAAAAAGGACAAAGAATACCCAGAGATGAAGAAATATGACATACAGTGACATTCCAAGTCTTAAATTAGGCCTTTTTCGTAATGCCAAACCAAACTGACAAAACACTGCGTCCAGTTGAGTATATATACGCTTCATTCTGGCGGAAACTCTGGAATCCCACGGTGATTCACTCAGGTACAGTGGCTGGCTTGCTATCACTACACACACGTGGGAAAATCAAATAACTTATTATTAACAGGGTTGTCTGCCCTAAGACTATAAGAATGAAACGGAGTGGCTACTTACCAGTTTGGGGAAGACCACCTCCATGGCAAAACTCATTATTCTCCGCTCTGCTTTCTCTCAGATCATTTTTAAGTCTTTCCACTTCAATTTGCAAGAGTTGCTTATCAGTACTGATGTCGTTAATAAGGCTTTGTTTCTCGTACAGTGATTGAGAGAGTGCACCGACTCTCGTCTTTAATTTTACTACTTCCGTATCATCAATAATACTACTACTGTTTCCAACAATGTGACCATTATTTTGGTTCATCCTACTATCAAAAGAGTGATTGCTACTATTTCTACTCGAGCTGGATTGTTTGTATTGTGTAGCTAAGTCTTCAAATTTCCTTTTCTCGTTTTTCTCCCTCTCCAGCTCAAACTGTAATGATGTAAGCTGTTGGCACACTTGAAGATTTTCGCTTTGCAGCATTGCAACATTTTCCTTTTCAATTTTTAGCTGGCTTCCAAGATCTTCAGTGAAACAACGTAAGGTACTGACTTCCTTCTCCAAACGAATATTGTCATCTTTCAAACTTTGTACGATCGCGCGTGTTTGAGAAATGTCAGCCTGAAGGAGTTCACGCTCATTTCTTTAAAAAAAACATGAATTCATGAATATACTTTGCCCCATGATAATTAAAAAATCTAAATCTAATTCGAAATATGATTGATTACTTTAACGCAGTTATTTCAGCTATCAATTCATCGGAAGAGTTTGAATTTGAATCACTATGTACGATCCCACCATTGCCGCTTTTAAGGGATGCAATGAGCTCATCTTTATAATTTAAGATTGTCTTCGCTTTTTCTTTATAGTTGGTGAATTCTTTTTCCATGGACGAGAGCGTTGATTTCAGAGAAAGTAAATGGTTTTCAGTCGTCTCCACTTGTGATGATAATATTTCGGTCCGCTGAAGCAAACTTTCATTTTCTGACTTCATATGAGCGTTTTCCAGCACACATTGCTCCAGTTTCTGAAGATTATCTTGGGAAAGTTCTAGTTTTTGCAGTGCATCCAAAGCTTGTTGATGTCGTGATGACAGACTGCGTATTTCAGAGTCTTTTTCCTGCGAAAGTTAAAACAATATTTCATATCTACGAATGTACTTTTAAGACCCCTTTCTACAATAGATGATGTTGACATTGTTGATGGTTCTCAACATTGTGCATACTACATACCTCTAATAATTTTCGTAAATCTCGTTCTTCTGCTTCATTTGAATACCTGGCCGATTCTGCACGTGCCAGTTTTTCTTGATATAAATTTAACTTTTGTTTAAGCTCTTCATATTCTGTTGAACAGTAAAAAAAATATTGTATAGAAAAATTCGAGACGTTAAAGGTGATGACTATAGTTATTATATTTACTATTCCAACCTTTCTGAAGGCTTCTGTGGCCTTTGGTAAGCAACTTTAATTCTCTAGCTTGAGTTTCAACTTCGTCTTTCAGGATCAAACTCTCATTAATTCCCCCCGTGTCATCATTTGAATTCAAGTATGCAATTAAATCATCCTCGCTTGGTTTGACATCTTTCACGGTTGAACCTCCAATATTTACACTTGTATTTTTCTTCTCTAGTCCATTCTGACTTGCCGATGAACTGCTGACAAGATTTTCATTTTCTTTCAACTTAGAACTGGCACTGCTACTCAGTTCGTTAGGATTTGACGGTTTGGAACTCGACACTGTTCGAGTCTGCTGCTTTTTACTAGTTTTGCGTGAACTAGAACTATTGCTCGTACCAATTTTGTCATTAACAGTTGATACTAAAGTCGGTGGAGTAATGACATTTCTTACACCAACAGAACGACCTGATTCACTATCACCACGTTCAATGAAGGGTTCCGATTTCTTCGGTCTTGGTTGTTTCTCATTACTGTTACGACAAGAAAAAATACACAAAAGATATTAACAATGATGATGATGAAGTTTAAATAAATAACATAAATGGTGTATGCATAATAATATAAAAATATTTACGCAGTGGTAAGCGCTACTGCAGCGTTTTTGTCAATTTTATTGAGAAAGTCTTCAGCTTTCCCTGCAATATCGACCAACCACGACATTTTGCACTGATGCGATGCAACGATAGCTATATATATCCAAAATGTGAAGCACAATTAAATGGTAATTTAAAAAATTAATTGAGGTGATGAATTTATGATAAAGTATTATAAAAAAACAAATTTACTTGTCAATTTAGTGAAGGCGCACAAAACAAGAATAAAAGCTACTTTTGCTAGAAACGTCCCGGCCCTGGCGTTACTAATTAAAGTTCATCTCCAGTCTTCAATACTTGTGTTAAACCTCTAACCATCGTCGATCTTCCATCATTCAGTTATTCCCTCCATTAGCAATTTCACATTCACAATTTGTGAATCACAAAATCACAATCCCCACAATACAATCAATACAATGTGTAGGATTTTCACTTTTAATTTCCCACCTCTAATTCTTTCAATTCAATTCAATAACAACTCGATTAAAAAGAAAACTTACTTGGCTCAAGGGTGACATGGGACATCTTTCATTTAAATAAGGTGACTTGACTTATCATAACAATCTCATTTGGAATGGGCAAAGTAATTAGTGACGAGTGACCTAACCTACCTATAGATTTAACGACAATCTCTAAACACAAAGCAGGTGACGACAGCTGTTATTTTTTTGTGTATCATTAAAAAAATAAACTGATCTTAATTCCATAATTTTGACAGTTCATTTTTTACCAGGTACCAAGCCAAGTTGTTTTGTCATTACCTAAAAAGACGACAATTGTAGGTATACTTGACTTGACTATTGAAGCAGATTGCATTATAAAATGTTTTCCACTTCACACACACGCACACACACAACAATGCATAACAATAATACAGGAAGATCATAAAACCCTTTTCCTCTCAATCTTTGATCTCTAGAGCAGAGATTCTTTACGGTACGTAAACAAGTTACAGGTACGCGTAGTACGACTGCAGAGATAGCGGAACACGTCACCGTCAACTGCATCTCCAATATTGTACTTTTCTGACTTGAACAAAACATATGATATTTTGACTATATAGTACAAAGCTTACACGTTTTTGTGTGCTTTATTTTATGCAAAAATGAATATTTTACAATACACACAAAGAGTGCAGCAAAGCATCATCGTTTTCATGCAGTCACTGTCAACAATGGCCAATTGTTGGCGAAAGAATCGTGAGAAGTTTTGCGAGTAATGTATGTAATTTACATAATGTAAATAAATACGTAATAGTAATTTGGTAGGGAACCGTTGTTGCTTTGCTGCAATATCGACCTCAAAATGTTACATACGGATTGATATTGATAACCTATCATTGATGATAAGTTGAAGTACTCGATTATTGCATGGTGGACTTTCGTTTGTTCGTTCCGTTCCAGTTCTGACATGCACACATGAACACATGTCAATATAATTTTATGATTTAGACGGACAATTTAGAAATAATTATTATGATTACAAGAGTGGTCCTCGGCTTCGACACTTCATTCGACCACCATGCTGAAGTACCGTTCGTGGTATATTTGATTTTTATGATGAATCTAAACGCCAATTTGAATGCCAAGGTGACTACATTTTTGTGTTTGAACTCCATGCATTCATGTATGAAAGGAATAATGATTTCCCGTTTCCGATTTTTAATTAAACACGTTGAAGTAAAAAATAAAATAAACAAGTTTTTAGAAATGAATAAATTTTTTAAGTAAAAAATTAATAGTAGTTAATCTATAAGTTCAAAAAACTCAGTCTCAACGCAGTGTATACTAAAAGTATACAACTGCAAGTGCAGACACGGCTGTTTGGATTTGTAATTCGGACTTAGAACTAAGATCAAGGCAGGTCTTCTATTTATATTGTAGTACGTCTAGATGAATAAAAATTAATTTTATTGTAACCATCAAGTAGTTTCATATGTATTTAGAAATGTCTGCGGAGTAAAATGAAACATCTAGAAAATGACAGGACATTTTTTTGCTTGTGTTGATTGTGTTTATTTGTCCGCAGACTTTCTTATTTGAAGATTGTAATTTTATTTTAGGGGGAAAATCCTTGATTTTCCACTTTTGAAGCCACTCATAGAACATTATAAATGTAAAGAAGTGAAAGAAAGTAATGAAAAAATATGCTTTCACAGGTTTTGACGATATTTTAACTTTCTTCTTCCAGGAACTACGTTTTAAAGAAAATTTGTAATTCATTTTGCCCCAGTAAATCACATCACACCAGCGACGGCGACGCAACAAGGAGGATCTTGTCATTGTCATTGGATCTTGTCATTCTCCACCCCCTTGTCTGTTGTGAGAGTTTTGAAAGGTAGTAATTTAATTCATTAACAAATTTGTACATATGTAAGCATGTTATCTTGAAATAAACCTTGTTTTATTAACAAAACATTCCAGTAATCATTGCATTCCGGTTACTGAACTTGTGGGAGTTTTACTCAGAGGCAAGATCAAAATCTGTCAAAATTATAAGGTAGAAGCTGTCAATTAAGTATTCATTAAATTTAAATTGGTACCCCAACCACCGTTCAGTCAGATTAATTTTGGTGATCGATAATGGTGTTGTCTGTTTCAGGTAGGGATGCATGTAGGTATTATATGCTGCTGAATAGTAACTGCAGTAGTAGCCTTAAGGACAAACCTTGAATATTATTAGTACAACTGCAGTTGTTGAGATAAAAGCAGCATGTCTTCACTATGAAATGGCTAGTTTTCGCTTTAAGTATGCGGCCTTTTGTTACGTTCTATATGTTGTGTATATCAATATTTAAGTCCGGCACATCAGCATAAAAACCTCTTCGAACAAGGAGAGGTTCCATTGACTTGAAACTAAAATCTTAAATTTTCATATCAAAGCTCTACTTGTTGTGGCATAAAAACTGTCAGCTTGCAGTAGACCTTGGGATAGGAGAAAGGAGAATACGGTTGACTTTGTTCGCATCTCCTTTTCCTCCATACAGTTAGACTTGCTCTGTTCCTTTTTGTTGAAGGTGGTAAATAGTAGAGTTTTGTATGCTGTTCAATGTTCAATATAATGTTACGGTTCGGTGTATGTATATAGTCAATAGTGGATTGGATAGGCTTTGATGTTGCATGTACAATATTTTTTCGGGTCGAAACACTGAGACACCCACTAGATGAATTAGCACTTAAAAGCTGTCTGTCTATTGAAAATACAGTAATAGTTTCCAACAGTCGTGCTAATAGGGTGCCTTAATGTGAGTAATTAAATTAAATGCGTCTTTAATATTGCGTCAGATCCAATTAACTATTTTAACGTATTAGTACAGGGGTTCAAACCGTGTTTGGCATCATTTCCATGTAATCCTGGCGCTACTTTACGATCCGCTTGTCATTTATTTACGAGAGACTTTTTTGCTATCATTCCGCAGAAAGAAAACCAGTAGAAGACCGTAGTGAGTAGTAACTTCAAGGAGGAAGATTTTTTTTTTACTGTCGTCCCCACATTGGCCGAAGTAACTCTTAATGTGAACAAGCGGAAGATTTAGTTCCCCGTTTATCTTGGATTCTGAATTCGTGTGTAGGGAGATTTCCAATATTTTTGTAAATATTCCTTTAACTGGTGAAGGTATGAAACACATTCAGTAGTCAGCAATGACCAGTAATCACAATCAATATCGTCACTTAATTTGCTTAATTAGTTGATAATGATTATCCAAAAATATTTGCCGTGCCGTGATTATTAGATACTCCCCCCACCAAGTTCAAAAGTTTCCATCCAAGTACTAAGTTGATTCAATTCTGGTTGAATTTAAAAATTGCTCAGTCAGTGTTGTAAACATGAGTCGGTCTGTGGGTCCTTCCTATTTTTACGAAGATGAAGTATACCGAGTGGGAAAGGCAGGCGACGTCGAATTTGGGATGGTCACAGAAAATTGGGAAATGTATTCCAGTAGCGATGATGAAGATATGAACGGAGACAAGGTGTTACCTGGCCATGTCTGTGTTTCGTGGTTTCCTAAGGGCAAAGAAGAAGTGCTTGCAGAATCAAAGGTTAATTTAACATATATTGTGCTTGACAATATAAAATTAATAAAATAAGGTATTTTTTTGGCTTGAATGAGATGAGGTCTTAAAATAAATTCTACTTTACAGGTAAAATTAAGTGCTAGATCCCTCATGCCAGGCGATGTTGTTCGTCGCTTAATTGCTGGAAAAGACACACAAAGAGGTTATTGCAGATCTGTAAAGGTACGAGCTGCCGTCCAGGTTATTGGAACCAAAAAAGTCATCCCTAATGTGTCAGCATCAGATTTAGTCCCTGTTCAGGTAATTTAGCAAGCACAAATGATAAGGGACATGATGAGACAAGATCATAACAACCCATAAAAATGGGAAGACCCTCTGTTCAATATAACAATAATAATAAATATATCAATTTTTTCATTGTTGTGACATTTATTTACAGTGTATTATTTTTATCTGGTTGATTTTTACAGAAATTAACACCTGAGGTTGCTGTCTATTTAGACACGTGGATAGGAGTGATTCGTGATATGAAGTACAGACTTCACTTGAGGTTCTTTGATAATTCCACTTGTGAAGTTGACAGCACGCTTATCTTGGAACACTTTGAAGACGTCAAGAGAGGATTTGATAGTTTCCACTCATCCGATGTTTTCTATCCTGGCCAAAAACTTCGAGGTCCCATGAGATTTCTCAAAAATGCGGATTGGTCATACTGCTCAGATGACATGAAACGAGCCAAGGACAGGAAATACGTCACAGTAGTAGTAACGGATGTTGTTCCGTCATCCATGTTCGTTCAGTGGCAATGGCAAACTCCAGAGTGTCCTTTAGAAACTCCTCCAGAAAACTTGGAGTGGCAAAAGAATCCTCCCCCTGACTTAGTCAAGGGAGAAACTTTAAAACGAGTAAAAACACTGAATCTTTTTGAGTCTTGCACCGTTCAGTTAGGAGACGTTAGTTACTATACGCCAAAGCCTGGTGACGTATTCATTGAAAAGGTGTCTTGGAGGAAGAACTTGCCAAGCAGCAATACTGATACGACTCCTGCTGCATCATCCAACAATATTTTGGGTTTGGATGCTGCTACAGGGAAGCAAACTGATAAATCACAGAGTGCTCAAGATAATTCCAAACAAGAAAATATTTCGGAAGATGAAGTACCTGCCTGTCATGAGGTAACGACTGAAACCTCTTGTGGCATCCAGCAAACAGAAGCAATGGATACTGCATCGGACTTGCCGGATACGGAGAAAAATAATAACAGTGTCCCTAAAGGAAATTCGGTATGCATGATGTTATTGTAATTTGGCACACGTTATGGCTAAATGTCCAGATGTAAAACAGTTGATATTTTCAGGCAACCACTAATAAGCGAGCCTTACCTCGTCTATCAACTAAAGCTTTAAGGAAAAAGAAGCTAAAGAAAGCCAGACCCCCGAGTGTACCTCCGCCATCAATCGTGCAATCCTTAGCATCCCGTGTAGTGGTTGAGACACTTCACACTAATGCAGCCGTAGATGTTGTGTGGCAGGTATTGTCATGTTCAATGCTGAAAGAAGGAACATGTTTCCAAAATATGGTTTCACCCTTTTACTTTTTAATAGGACGGAACATATGAGGAAGGCATCCCAAGTGTCGAACTGTATCCCATTCATCATTTAGATGACCATGAATTTTTCCCCGGTGACTTTGTGATTAGAGCGGATTCTAGTGATCCTCGGACGTATGGCGTGATACAACGCATGGATCATGCGGAGCGAGTTGCTGTTGTAAAGTGGTTTGAGGCCTATTCGTACGCTGGTGAACAGAAGCCCAAAGAGCTTGAAGAGGCAGAAATGTCTGTTTTTGACATTAAAGATCATCCTGACTTCCGGTTCCGTCCTGGAACAATTGTAATCCGTGTTGCAAATCTTGCTGACCAATCTTGTGGCGCTGGTCAGATTATGGATAATTATCCTGATGGACAAGTGCGTGTTTGGTGGGCCAATTCAACAGTAACTGCGTGTTGGCCACAAGATTTGTTTCGCCTTGGAGAATATGATTCCGACGAAGGGGAAATTTGGGATGATGGTGGTGTAAACTCGGATATTGAAGATGGGGAGGATGAAGATGATCCAGCTAGTGATTCTTCATGGGTCACTGAAACGGAGGAGGAACTGAATGAATCGCAATCTGGACCCGAGTCTGTTCATCGTTATCACACTATTGGAAAGCTAATTGATAAGATCCAGAGTACGTTGGTTAAAACGCGTGAAACAATAGTCGCTTCTGGATCCGTTTCTTTTGAAAATGGGATCGCCAATAGTCCATCTGTTGCAAAAATAGTGAATAATGAGCAGCCTAGCCTAACGAAAAAATTGTTGTTAATTTACAAGGATTGCCAGTAAGTTGCTTTAAAGTTGCAATAATTTTTTAAATATATATTTCATGTATAATGAGCAAGTGAGAAGGTATTAATGATATTAATTTAATTATATTTTTGAAGGTATTTGGATAAAATGATGGGAACCAAATTTTTTGATGTCGATGATCTGAAGAATTGGTACCGTGGCAAAGAAGGTGTTTCATCCAAATCGCGCCGAATGATTGAGCAGATTTCCAGAATGTTTGACATTCCTGCTGATGGAAAGACAGCTCTACGAAGACTGAGTAATGCCAGCTCAGAGTGCCAGTTACCTTCATCAACAAGTGAATCCAAACTAATTTGTAATAGTACATCACAAACGTCTTTGTCAACTGTCTCCAACAAGGAAGCATCCACAACATCTAATGAAATCACAGCTGCAGAAGGGAGCAACGACGACAGTTCAGGAAATAACACGAATTTTTTGTCGTACGAACTGTGTTCTATAATTTTGAATAAGTTGTTGAAGGTTCATAGTGAATACCAATCGAGATTTGGTTCCGGAATAATTGTCTCAGAGGAAACAGGTGCTTTTTCAGCTACAGTGGCTGGTGCTGGAGTTGAAACGAAAAGTGGAGCAGGGACAACTGCTGAAACAGTTGGGACTGATAAGGATAAAGCTGTAAGTGATGCAAGTTTACCTTCTGGTGCAGAAGCAAAAGGAAATAGTAGTAGTAATCACAGTCAGGGAACTAGTTGCAAAGGGAGTCATAATGCTGTGGTAGAGGTACACAAATCTGGAATTATAAAAGGACTTTTAACGAGACTTTTTAAGGGTGATTGTGTTAATGTTAATTCTGCTGAACAGACTGTAGAATCTGTTCGAGTTGATACCGATAATTCCAATGTCCTTGTTCCTCCTGCTCCTCCTTCTGTGGAATCTTCGTGTTCGCCAATGGTTATTAATGATATTATTGATGCCGACGGTCCTCAAAATAGCTTCATCGTGATGGAGTCTGTACCTGATACACACAGATATCGCCTCACTTCGTTGCAGCCACAAAACCAAAAGACCTTTGTGAAAGCCGTGCAGAAAGAAGTTTCCCTGATGCGCGGATCTTTGCCTGCTGGCATATTTGTCAAAACTTATGAAGACAGAATGGTACCGAAATATATCTTTACAAATCTAATTTATTTATTTAGATTATATAAATGTGTTGTTTTAACTAGTTTTTAAATGCAACTTTTCCTTTTTATGACAGGATTTATTTTCTGTGATGATAAGGGGCCCTGAGAAAACACCATATGAAGATGGAATATTCTTCTTTGATATCCAGTTACCCCCAACTTATCCTTCGACACCACCTTTAGTGCATTATGTATCTTTCTGTACGGATCGTCTAAATCCTAACCTCTATGAAGAGGGAAAAGTTTGTGTGTCTTTATTGGGAACATGGAGTGGGAAAGGGACTGAAGTTTGGACTTCGGGTAGCTCAATTTTGCAAGTGCTTGTTTCAATTCAAGGTACCTATAATGATGAAGAGAATCATTTTTCATTTAATTTTTAAAACGATATGTTTGAAGAATAAAATAGAATAGAATAGCATGAGTATCCCATTCCGTAAATCATTCATTATCTGTATAACTGCAGGCCTAATTCTTGTTCCGGAGCCATATTACAATGAGGCTGGATATGAAAAGCAACGTGGCAGCCAACAAGGGATGGAGAATTCTAGAATGTACAATGAAATGGTTCTAATTAAACTCGTCCAGTCCATGTCGAGAATGTTGATAAATCCTCCTGCACCTTGGGACAAGGAAGCAGTGGCTCATATTCAGACATATGGACCTAGGTATGTAGATAAGATAAAACTATTATTCCACAGTGTTGTACTGGCACCTCTTGACTATTTCCATCCACAAGTTAAGTTATCTAAAAAATAACCTTGTTAAATTATTCTCATTTTTAGAATGGTTGAAAGATATAAAAAATGGCTTTTGGCTTCTGAGTGTAAGTAAAAACTTCTTTTTTAAATGTTTAGTTCATCGAATTGGGATAATTTCATTTACTAAATTAAAATCATTTCGCATTTTCAGACCAAGAAGTAAATAAACAACCTCAGGGGTCTCTACCTGACTTTCCATTGTTGCCTGTGTCTAAAGGCTTCTCAATAACGCTCAAAAAGACCTTGGACAATTTTGCAAAACTATGTGCCACAAAGCAACCGTCTACTACTACTACTAACCTTACTACTAACTCCTCCTCTTCCAATGATGCGACCAGCACGACTACATGATGAAAAGGATTTATTCTCCGGTTAATAGCTTCACTTAATTGTGTTTACACATCTAAAAACAATATTGAACATTTACGAAATTCACTTTAAGTCTTCTGAAAGGGAGGCATCTTTTCAGTATATTAATAAATTATTCCTATATCTAAATGTTCAGAACAAGATTTTTAAGTATCTAATCAACACTTGTATCTGTCAAGTCAAAGTAAACCTGCTGTGCAGAACTAATAAATTTCCCGTGTTTTTCCCATATAAAAATGTTACTGTTACAAATCAAACCAACTTTAAGATTATGGAATAATCATTTATAAATAACATAACAATAATTCGCAGTCGCAAGAGTATTATTATTAACACGCTAGTTATATTTGTAATTATTGTAGTATTCAAGAAAGCTTTATATTCCTTGTTGACATCGTTCTTTCATTCGTTATTATGATGTATTCGTGAATTTATCACCGATCTATCGCGTTATAGTAATGTATTATTATTAGATGAGATATGAAATAGTTCAGTTATTTGCTTCCACTATAACAAATAGTAAACTTCACGCAATCCACTTAAAACAAATATGACAATGAGTAGTTAGTAGTACTATTTGTTTCCTGGAAGTGATGTCGTAGGATAGTAGAAATATTATTATATCCACCTGCATAGTAAAATGTAATTATTAGCTAAGCAAAAAAAATATATTGATGAATCTCCAATACTGAGACTGAGCTATTTAAAAACATGTTATGTGAAACATTTCAACTTTGAACCTGCTAAGATTACAAAAATCATGGCTAAAATGCTGGCTAAATGTCTCTTATTGTTAAACCAAAAATGTAATAGTAATGAACCATTTGGGGCATACCCCGTGCACTTTTTAAGAATTATTAAATTACTTAAATTCCTTCTCATTTTACAATATGTAAAATTATTGGTTAAATATTATGGTTAATATTCTTTTACGTCATCACTTTATTTTGTATTGTTAATAGTCTCTTGCCAAACAAACAAACGTCGTCAGCTTTACTGTATCTTTCAGTTCTTTATGTAACTTATGTTTGAGTCATAGTTAATAAGTCATATACGATCGCATGAATATAATATTGAAGTTAATTAATTAGTTCCGAATGAACCAATACTGTTTTCGTAATGTCATAATTTACACGTACATGTTGCAACATAATTCCATGTCCTTGCCTTATTAGCTACATTAATTGAGTATAAAACAGAGGAATAAATAAAATTAACAACCAAAATGTTAACTACTTACAAAACTCTGCTTTGTTACATTGCTAATACTTTGATTTAAAAATATATATTCTCGATAAATGGTACATACCCACATGCATTTACTCACCAATTAAATCAATAATTTATCACTGGCAGTCAAATATAGTGTCAAGTCTGAATGTTGCGGTTAACCGCAACAAACGTGGTTGTATGATGATGCATGAACGTCATTACCTTATCATAATTATATTATCAATCTTCATAATATACCTTCCCCAGTAATAACCCACCTACCACCACAAAGCGAACAAAGACCACCTCCATCTGCAATATAAAGTTCATCAGCTGCAACCGATCAGGGTAACTTGAGATACACCCATTCTAGCCCGCCATGTCATTTTGTTTGTTACAAAATGCCTGTTTTGAACACAAAAACAATAATTGTTGATGTTGAGGTTGAGAAAGCCGTCAAAAAATTACACTCATATTTTGCAAATTTACTTTTTTATCATTTTCTTAACAATTTTATTAGTTCATGATTGTTGGTCTTTTGTACATTCATGACGGCTTGTAGTGCACACAGTTTTTTTATACATGTTTACAACTAGTGCAGTGTATTTGAAAAAAATTGAAAATTTGTATAATATATCTACAAAGGCAATAAACTGACTGACTACTTGACTATGTCGATTTTGATTGTAGTTGAAAGTACATAGGAACTGCACTCTTTTGGTAAAGATATGGAAGATCCAGGAAAAGACGGTGATCAGCTGGAGGAACAACATACTTCCATAGGATCAATAGAACTAATAGAGGAGCCAACCCCTGAAATATGTGAGCCAGAACCGACAAACTATCTGGAAGATCCAGGGTCTGTTCAAGACTCCTCCTCCATAATTGAAATGGAGGTAGACGACAGCAATACTGGAGACACCATTACGAGTAATCCAGAAATTGACTTGGGATCTGCAGCAGCAGCGGCGACAGCTGTGATTGTAGACAGTGAAGAAGGTGAGAAGTCTAATGATATTGGAACAGTGGAAGAACTTCAAAGCGCGACATCTCCTCTTGAAGAGGAGCGACAGCAATCACCAATTCAACAAGAGGATTATTTTGTGGACGGTGAGAGTAAGGGTGGTGGGGAGACTACCCAACTAGATGAAGAAGCATATCTAGATCTTCCATCCAATGAGACCGCCCCACAAATTATATCCGTTGTGGGGGCAGGTGGTGAAGTAGAAAAAAGGGACATTATTATTGATACTGATGAAATAATGGAAATAGATCCCAGTCAGAATGAACCTGGAGATGATGTAATACCATTTGAACCGGAACTGGATCCAGATATCCCGCAAATTATAACGGATGTAGATGTAATTTCGGAAATGGAACAGGAAAAGGCATTCCTTCACGAAGAGGAATTTTGACGTCCTTACCTGAAGACACGGCGGAAACTGACAAGGAAAATAATGGAGGGGATGGGGACCTAATAGGCGACGACGATAACGAAGATGGGGAAGAGGATTATTTGGAAATCACCAGGCGTAGGATATCGCAAGATCGAGAAGGAAATTGTTACTGGTATTATATAGTGTTTAAAGATATAAATTATGACCAAGAAAAAAATTAACATTTAATGACAACAAATATTTTAATATTGAACTAAAAATGAATGGTTTTTTTCAGTGGTAAGGACAGGAATTTCAACATTGCTGAACTGTTATGCGCTTCATGCTATCGTTGGTTTCATGAATCATGTATCAGTTATCAACTTGGGAAACTGGTACCTTTTATTACCAATTATGTTTTCACATGTAAAAATTGTTCTCTGACTGGCCTTGAATGCTTCAAGAGGAATCAAGCTCGTAAGTTCTCAATAGAAAATTGGTTCTCAAATTAATTTTGTTTCTGTGTAAGTAATTTATTGATCGTTTACCATTTTTTATAGAATTTACACAAATGTGTGTGACAGCATTAGCTAATTTAACACAAGCATCGTCAAAGGAAGGCACTAATATTAAAGAATTCTCTAAAGACAAAGACATAATTCCGTTTTTTGAAATGCATTGGGAAGCCTTGACCACTACAACAAGGAGAGTAACACAGTCGTGGCATTCAACTGTAAAACAATCATAACTCTCTTTTTCACAATAGATCTATTTTACTTAATCTACATTGTGTTGTATTTTCTTGGTTTGCAGGTGACTAAAACTTTAATGAAAGATGCAGGAATCGTGTACACTAGTAAAGAAATTCCGGATGACGAAAACTCGCCATACTTTGGTCTACTTTCTGATGATCTATCTCAAATTCGGCCAAATTACGAGGCCATGATTAAGGCTGGGCAACTGAAAGTTACTGATCAGCGAAGTAATAATTTTTTTACACCATATCTATATCATGTAGTATATATGTATGTCTTTGCATGCCGGATGCTGCATTTTTCATGTACGGTAAATGTATTATCTAAATATTTACGGGATTTGATAATTTTAAAATCATTTAGATTCGTCTGCATCTATGCGAGGTAGGGGAGCTAAAAGACGTACAGTCACTGATCAGTCAAACGTTGTACAAAACACAATAACAAAAAAACCACGAGGTGACAGTTTCGGTCCTAAACCTGCTATTGGACCAAAGGAGGATATGGTTTGGATGATGTGTTGGGGTTTCTGATTGTACTTCCTGAAGAAAAGGATGTTCCTTTGGTTCCAACTTCATTTAAAGACAGGGTAAATACAAGTATTTATAATCCAAAATAATCAC
>JAHZNC010002745.1:0-11432 GCA_027744095.1 Zhuqinia jingwanae | reverse complement strand
CCCTTCCCTTTATTTCTCTGCCTGGGGATTTTATTACAACATTGAACACTTTCAAAAAAAAAAAGTTTTCTGAGTCACTTTTTTCCACAAACGACTCCAATCCTCCAATCTAGGTTCTATCCACTAACCAATAAACCCATAAATACACTTTGTACAGCTGAAGAAACAAAGCCTCGCCTGACAAATCACTCCGCTCAACTGTCTATGTATTTCACTCATTCCATTATTTCGACTGACAAGCTTAACACATTAAATTCCCGATTCAACTTTAGAAACGCAGAATAATATACTGTGGTTTTTTTTATACAACAAACAAGATTTTTATGTGGTTGTTCTGTACCTTATCTCTTCTTACGTTGCTCATGAGCAATTGATAAGACTGCAGAAGAACACTCTGTCTGATTCTGAGACTGGACTGGAACGGTAGCTAGAGCTAATAATCTTTCTCTCTCCGTGTTGCTTGTTTGTCTTCTTGAGTAATGCGCATGGAATGAAACACCACTTCTCCAACTTGTTCAAATAATGTTTGTTTCAGCCTTTTAAATCCTCATTAGCTATTATAACGCTGAAAGATTTAAAGATGATTTCGTGACGGTAAGTGATATATTATTGTAAACTTCTTCCAGAGAGTGGAAAGAATGACAATTAAAAAATTCTTTGGTAAATATACGACTACATGGTGAGCGAACACGAAGTAAACTGCATACAACAAATTTGTTATTACCGACTTATGATGATGATCAGTATACCAACCTCCTGGGTCCGGTAGTTTTATAGCCTTTTTACACTCATATACCATCAAATATAACAGCGGTGGCCGTATTTCATTAGCAGTTCTAAACAGACAGATACCACTAATAATCATGATGTGGTTTTATGCTTTCTGCCTCACTCCATTTACTTCGTATGTGATGTTCATACATGTCGTGTATAATTTAAATGTAAGTAATGTAAACCACGTTGGTCACATTAAATATTATAATGGTCTTGGTTTTACTATGAAATGAAGCTGACTTTTGACTACATATGACGATATATGTACCTACCTAACTATAATATGTGATACTTTATAATAGCTTGTTTGTTGGTTTTTGGTCCCACCACCACCACCACTTTAATATAATAACCTGTGCAATATTGGTTGAGCACACAACACCTTTAACTTATTGCACATGTAAAATGACAATGGGAAAACGAAAGTAAATTAGATAATGGCCTGCTGTGTGCTAGCACACATGTGTATAGTTTTGTGATGAATTCACTAAATGAGGTATTGTTTTTAATTTGGACTTGGTGTTTTGCGTGTTATATGTGAGCCTCTAATGAATGAAATGGATGGCAAACGGGGTAGAATGTTTTCTTTCAGTGTTTTAAATCGTTCAACTATGTTGTAGTACACCCAAGATTCTGACAATTGATCGATTCATAAATACATTCATGGATACTTTTTTTCTTCATCTNATGTTGTAGTACACCCAAGATTCTGACAATTGATCGATTCATAAATACATTCATGGATGCTTTTTTTCTTCATCTTCGTATTTTTCCGTAGTGTGTACTGGCAACATTCACGATTCATAATATATGTGTTTACGTGGACGATACAGTGTTAAAATAGTTTCAAATGTACTGATATACCATCCTGTATAGGCATTATGATGCATTGATGACGATGAAGATGGGAACGGGAACCGTTGTCGTTGGTTGACGATATTTGGATAAGTCATAAAGTGGCTGTGTATCTCCGCATATAGCATATAATATATAGCTGAGTTTAATAGGATAATATAAACTTGCATATCGCACACACATTATATATGCACTTGGCACACATGGTAGTTTGAAAAATGTTACACAACTTTAATTTTTTTCTTGCAAGGTTCAAAAATGTACATCCAAAGTAGCAATAAAACCGGTGTAAATAGGTAGCGCCGGCTATATAAACGAGGTTTGGGCTAAGCGCATTTTCAAAGGACTAAAATACTTTCTTTAAAAGCAAGAGCCATTTCCAGGATTTTCCATTTCATCAATAATGAACGCAAACAAGAATAATTTGCAATTACTTCATTTTTATATTTGAATTGTGTACGGGTACACTTTCAAACTCTGCACAGTAATTTTGAACCCTTTGGAAAGAATTTGCTTTATAAAAATTAATTCATTTTTCACACTCCCCACCTCAAACTTTCAATTTCCAAAAGAAAAAGAATCCAAAGACTTAGGTGTATTGTGAATATGTACATATACCGTGTCACCGTGTGTAGAGTGACAGAATACACTGGCGATCTTAGAAACTGGCCATAGTACTACATAATTATTACACAAGAGAAAGAGTTGATGGGTTGAACAAACGCAAGCATGTCTCCGTTTCACTCTGTTTTCCGTGCTGCTATTCATAAAGTAGATTACAGAAGTCATATAGTTTGTTTCAGCGTCTTTCTGTATAGTCGCGTTGTGTTTATTCTTTGAGTATTGTGAATTCTGCTGACATGACATTCACATGGCTGAAATTTGAATATGAGTAAACGACGAAACCTCTGAATTTTATATTTCGGTTCGGAATGATGTATTCGAATAATTATTATGCACGTTTGTAATATAAAAAAAATGATAGGAACTAATTGACAGTAATCAGTTCGAACTTTTATGGAAAAGAGAAAGCATTAAATGGATAAGTCATGACAAAATCAAAGTGAAGGTTCTCGTCAAGATAGTAACGCCATCATGATATCTCTAGTTTGCATTACGAAAGTATAAAACAGGAAATATATTATTTATTCGAATCCTTTACTTTCGTTGGTTCCCTACTTCAAAACATGCTCATAAAAATATTTTGCCAAACATACGCCTTTTTTTCAGAAACCATGAAATGAAGTAGAAGTATGAAGGCTGAGCTCATAATGTTTTACTGCTGAATAAATAAGTTATTTTAATAGGAACAGCACCATAAAGTCGTGTGTGCTCGTCACATGTGGAACTGGAGAAATACTGTCTATCATTCATTAACATCATCATTATATAACCAAGGAGGAGATACCGTGCTTGGTTTCGTTCAATGTACCATGTATACTCACGCCTGCTCTTGCTGTTTGTATGCCTTCAATATTAAGCGAAGCGTTTAAATTTAAACGCAAGCAAGGAAGCAACAGCATAAAAGAATCTCACTCCTGTCTTCTGACTACCTTGCAGTTCCAAAGGTCTGATGTCATCGACTAACTTAGAACGTGTATCCTTTCAAGTCGACAAAGCACATCATCATCATCATACACACACAACTTCAAAATACAAACAGATTGCGTTGCTACAAATAATGTGAAATCCTGAATACTTTGCATTACGGTCACAGTGTGTTTTGCCTTGTCTCGTATACAATGTAAAATACAAAAGTGCTAGAGAGAGAGAGAATAAAAACACATCTTTCTGCGTTACTCATATTTCATTTACTCTAAGTTGAATGTGCAAAGTAAGGCCAAAAATGTATGTGTGGTTTACCTACTTACACATTGACTTGTGTAGTTCGCATATAATTACTATTGAAATTTTTCATGCAAGCCAGATTTTGTAGGGAACTTGGTGGTATGGTTGATGGTGGTGTCAGTGCCATGCACCTTGTATTAAGTACATATCTGCGACCAAAGGCGTGAAAATTCTTAACTGCATGATGTAATCATAATAATGATAGTCCGTTTTTCTTACCACCATATGTACGTAATTAAATTACGTTTTTAAAGGATTACTAACATGCTGTTATTTAGGTATGATACATGGACCAGAGGTTTTTTTTCTTTCTTTAATTCATGTGCCAGCAAACTAACTGTAGTACCGTAAGGCCTGGTCCTGGTCTGCCTTCATTCTGCAAACATTCCGTCATCCTTGTACTACCACCACTCACTTACCATCATCATATGAGAATGGACAACTTTATCTAAAAATATTGCCTAGTTCGATACATTTCACATGTCAAAGTTTTTTTTGCTAATATGCTAATATAAATACAGCGTTATTAGGACAATGAAAGTAAACAAAGCGCATTAGGTAGGTAACTAAAAATATGAGATCAGTTTCATACTAAACGGAATGCTTTCAATTTTATGAAATTCATGGCAAAATCCAAGGATTTTTATTGAGTGTATATAAACAAACTGCTAATACATATATTTCCTTTTGAACACCATTCTACTACTTTCCTTCCTGGTTAAATAATCGAATGTGGAAGTAATTGAGATGTGGCACTTGGAAAACGGGACTAGCCTACAATATACCCATACATACAAGGAATACTAAAATATGTAAAAGAATCATCATCAAATTTTCCCCATGACCAATCTACCTGGCAATTTTTTTCTCTCCTGTTGTGTCAATAAAAATATAGCTTTTAAAAAATTGAGGTTAAAACGTTGTTGCAGAGGCTTTGCTCAACTGGGGAAAAATCAAATATTTTTATAGCCTTAATTGATAGGTATATATAAACGGCAGGATGCTATCCTCAGACATCAGTCATATTTTCCGCTTTCCTACATCCAGTAACTTTCAAGTTTCCAATGTACCATTAATTCTGATATTCTGACAATTTTCATTTACAGAAATACATACAGAATCTATAATCACTTTTTTTTGTTTTACACGTTAATAAAATATATTTTAATTTTACGGAATTAAAATGGCATCAATGAAGATACTTCTTTTCTTGGCATTTTTCGCATGTGCAGTGTCAATGATTCTCTCTATTCCCCAGCAGGTAAATATTTTACTGATTTAGTAAGAACGGGATATTTGGAGGAAATATATTGCCATCTTTTAAATTCTAGTTTCAGCTTCCGCAACAACAACAACAACTCGATGTGTTGGCAGCAGATAACGTTCCTCAAATAAACCCTCAACAACGTACTCTCGATTCGCGTAAGTCAAGTTAATTCAATGAAGTTAGAGTATTCAATATCAATACAATGCTTTAAAAAGGTCTACCTAATTTTAATTTGTTGACTGAATTTCACCTCTTCTAGTTTTCAACCTCTCGGCATACTTGGTGAACGCACCCAATGATACAGCCGCTTTGAATTTTGTTCCATTAATTACCCTTTTGTCAGCACTTGGATAACATTGAGTACTTATTGGGGATTAAACCTTAAATTATTTATTTAAATTATTTCTAAACGCTTCGATTGCTCAATGCATAGTGTTTACTGCTTAAAATAAATTTGTTCATTTGCATTTATTAAAACAGATATATACCTAAGTACTTAATAAAATTTCCTCATTTTCTTACTTTTTCGTTCTTAAAAGTTCCACCATCATCTATCCTCAAACATCAGTTTATTGCATTTCAGATAGCAATTCAACTATGTACATGAATGCTCAATCAATTTTTTTACAACAATGAAAATTGAAAAATAACAATAGCCATCTATTTTTTATGTTTTACCACAAGTTGAGCTAACCAAGTATTATTACCACCAAGTTAAAACCTACTACGCAATAAATTCAACCAAGGATAATCAGAGAAGTGTGTCGGTCGGACGAACGGACGCTCGGTTTTCGTTCATGAAGCAAAAAACGGCTTTGTTGTATAAAAAATCCACCAATTGACAAAATGTATGTATTAAAACCCATGATAATGGCGTCTGACAGAGCAATCGCTTTTGGGATCCATGTAAAACATCGACAAAAACATGGAGCCTGACAAAAACAAGCAAGACAAAAGAACCTAAACGTTACGCTTAGGCTCATTATAATTTACCTCATATAAATACATAAAAAAAAGCTGAAAACATTATCAGATCAGCATTATTTTGGGAAATGTTTAACAACGCTTCATTAACCAACTTAAACTTCAATCGTACATTCTTCAGACGAGCAAACCCAAACAAAACAAATCCAAGACTTGTAACACGACATCACAAGTAGCATCTCTACAATTCCATTTTAAACATCATAATATGCATATACTTTCATACCGATACACAACATTATATCCATTGTGTACACACAATGCAATGATGATGTATATACCTACCTATTATGATATGTACATTATTGAATTACTTGCATTGTATGGCGCAATAATAAAGTTAACATCACACAAACAAAAATGTACGTGTCTATATACAGCAATATCAACACTCCTCCATTGTTAGGAGATGCAGAGAGAAGAGAGAAGTTACTACTACGTTAGTGCCAGTGTTGTTTTTTTGCAAAAAAAAAATACGATGAAACACGATGTATATCTTTTTTTTATGTTGGTGTACGATATGAGAGGGTTGAAAAGGTAACGATCATTAAAATGTAAGCCCCCAAAAACTGCTTAAAGCTGAACTTGCAAAATGTAGGAGGAAAGGGATCTCTCTGCTTTGCCACGCTGCGCATGTGAAATATGAATGCATTACTCATCATAATAATAATATATGGTTTATAACGCAAGTTTTTGTTTTACGGTCTACTGACTATCTCTCAACACTTGGGAGATTATGGCACACTGGCACGGCATCAAACAGCATCCATCTATCTTCATATTTCAGGTGGTCTCCTTGATTGTTTCCGTTTTTACATGAAACAAACTGTACCAGTAATATTTTTGAACTTTAGGGGAAGGCAGACGATTGATTTTTGAGTTAAATTAAATTTTGCGTTCATTGTGACTCCATCCTTTATTTCTAATATTCCATTATCAATTTGAACGATGAAGACATTAATTTATCTTTGCCTTGTGACACTAATACCTTTAGTGTTGTCTAACGAGCATCGTCGCTCGTCCAAGGTTGAGCAACACGTGAATTCCATTGGTAAATAATACTTTATATAAAAAACCATCACATACTTATTATTAATAGAAATATAGTGTAAACGTGGCATGTGAATGATTTTACAATGCAGGTTTTAACGGATCTACCTTTGGAGGATGTAGAAAGCAGCACCCTGAAAACCGTAATCTCCCCGGTGGGGCTGAAGCATGTGCCAGTAGCAAACCGTTGAAAGTCAAGGGCATTGAAAAGGCAGGCAAGCGAATTTGTTCTGATGGCTATGAATATTGTTCAGTTTCTCACAAATCGCTCCATCGCCTCTCCTGGAAAACAGAGTCGATGCCTAAATCCTGTTTTGGATTTCATTACAGGTAAAATCTAAATACATATTCATATTATTATATAATCACATCAAATAAGAATCTTCTTTCATTGGACTCAACATGTTTATATATACAATAAATTTCAAACTCACTGATATAGTATTTACATTATGCAATTTCTAACCAACTATATTTTTTAACAGAAAGGACAAATTTGCGGGATATGGACTCAACTGCCACCGAAATCTTTACTTTGATGGACTTCTTTGTTGCCCTTCTAACAATCACAAAACTAACCACAACTTGAGAATTGGTTCTAATAAACTTCACCATCATCGTCACTTGAAGAACGAGAACAGTAATTTCTTGCGAAAGTAATTACATAACAAAAAATTACTATAAATCAGTATTGGATCAAAATGTTTTGTAGTGATGATGAGGTGTGTACTTCAAATAAGTACCTGCATATACCTGTTCAAACGAAAATTTTAAAGCACGATAAACGAACGAACAAAGTGCCCACTTTTAATATAATATGATGATGTGCATGCAAGTGTCATCATATTTATATTAAAAAGAAAAATATTACAATCCGCAGATATAAGGAAAAGCGTGTTGAGTAACAAATAGTTTTTTATATTTTGTGCCCTAAATCTAATAATACGCTTTATTCATTTGTTTCCCCCATTTTAATTATAATTTATATATAATTATTGCGTCAATAAACTCAATTTTAACTTATTTTGAAGTTGAATACGCGTTGTTTATATAATTTATTGTGCAACATCGTGCACTGTAAATATCATCTAATTCATCTAATTGTCACACTACAACTTTCACACCTTCTCTAGAAAACGAAACTCGATAAATTGCAGAAACAAAATCTTGGTCTGTTTCATATACATGCAATCTTGGCATCTTTTATGGAGTAGAAAGAAGAAAGCATAAAACGAGACATGCATACCTTCATGAAAAGAATGGAGTTGATTGTGTACAAAGAATGCATAGAGCTGCTGATGTTTATACCGGGAACGAATATTTTTTGTTTGTGATCTTGATCTTCACATTTCACATGTGAGCATGTGCTTGTAGCTTTTAAACTTTAAAATGAAAAGACAGTTTAGTGTAGTAGTAGCTTGTAGAAAAAAATCATTACGGCGTTACTTTCCTTTCCTAATTTAAAACAAAAACTAGGCACTGTACATAATGCGCATTGTAACTTTGAAACATTACAAAATTTCGGGTGTCTGTATGTCAATATATGAACAAATGTATCAGGGGTCAAAGAATATATATAAGCAAATGAATATGTGTATTATTAATAATAGTTTATAAGGTATATTATTACACTACGATACTAAACTATTGTGATTTGGTGTGATTCCTGGGTATAATTTGCGCATCGCATGGCTGAGGAATCCTCAGTGAGGACTAAAGGTAACTCCTGATATTCGCAACGTGGAAGGATTCGTTCCTGGAACTTTCACAAACTTGAAATCTCTAAGCATTGTTGCATTTCCCTAAATAACTTCTTTGAAAAGTAAAACCCAATTTGAAAAATAAAAGTTGAAAACTAACGTTTAACAACGTACCGAGGTTTTTATTATTGTGTCTATCACGGATGGCTTCAAATTGAACTCTGTCATTCGCCTCAATATGAGTTAAAATGTCGTGGATTGCATCATGTGTGCAGATAACCACTATGAAACAAAATATTTTTTTAAAATCTGTAATATTCCTTCATAGAATACAATAATTATTACAACTACAAAAGAGAGTGCAACTCTTGACTCAAAATTGTACCTGTCTCTTTTTGCCCCATTTTTAAGAACATGATGTGCCCATGACAAGCAACTGCAGGAAGTTTTGACTGCATCATGACTTGAAATAGGTTTCCAAAGATGGGTATACGGTATACGTGGTAGCCCTGAAGAATAATTAGTACAAAATTAAAAATTGGCACATGCAGAATATAAATCAACGGACATTATTTTCAAGTACCTCGAGGGTGCTTAGCACATTTTTTACAGTAATTTCTGTACCACCACATGGCAAGAAGTAAGAAAAAAGCTGCTATTTCAAGTACGTAAATCATTCTAGATATATAAACTATTAAGACATTTTGACCTCTATGAGCCAGTTTTGGAAAAATTTGGAAAATCAACGAAATGTTGCGAAATTTGTAGAAACCGAAAAGTATACGGTAAAGCAGTTTGAAAGTTCTACTGTGATTAAGATTAGTTTGGAATCTTTGTTGGAATAAATATACAAACTACGGTGACCTTATAACGAAACTATTATCTAATGATCTTACAACACATTCTACTCAATGATGCCAATTGAGAAAAACAACTTGTTTGCAAAACATACAGCTATATTCCAGTTTTACTTCAACTTCAAATGCACTCATTGTCTTCCTAAATTCTTGTTATAACTTGTTTGCCATTCAAGTAACTGTCATGATGCATGATTAATTGTGACATGTGAGAGTGATGATGAATTTATCAAGATTAGTTACATCTACATCATTACATATTTTTAGTTACCTAAAGAGAAATAACTACCATGCATAAAAATGGCATTATCAGCTATTTCTCGATTATAATATTAATTTAGAGTTGTTTCAATTCATTAACTAATTAGGGTAGTCAACAATAAAAATCAACCACAGGAGTGAATCTAAAAGTCGACAGTCGCATCAATCATTACAGGCGGAATTAAAAAACTTACTTGATTCCTCTAATGAGTCCTGGAGTAATATGCCGACACACAACAGAAAAGGAAAAAACTAATACCTTGGTACGCTAATTTGATAAAATGACATAGGTCAGGTATTTTTTTTGAGTACATATATATTAAAAATGGGTAAACTCTGTTGGGAAATCTAGAGTGCAGAAAAAAGTTCATACGGCTTTGTTATCCTGTGAGTTATTTGAGGAGCTTGTCAAGGATCCTGAAATAATGCTAGCATGTTATACTACACCACTGGAATTTTTAGGCCAATTCATAAACAAGTGAAATTAATTCGAATGAACAATCATTTATTGTTATAGAACCGAGGAGGTAGAACTAATTAGAATGAGGAGACGTAGGTTTCTCGTACGAAATACAAGAAAGTTGGGATTTGGGGTTCATGTTTGTCAACGAGTGTCCATTTGAAATATACGGAGATTGGATAGCAATAACACAGGAAAACAGATGTACGGACATGGGTTATCATGACAGATAATTTTGGCTTGTTGAGAGTACCCGTGGAATTGATGGTCCATATATGGACAAATAAAAAAGTAAAATATAATTCAACATGAAAATTTGTTTAATTAAAGATTAATTAAAATGCGGGAGGATTAAAAACTTTTTATTTTAGAAAGGTAAAATGGTAATATTTGACTGCCACCAATCCCACTCCCAGTGAGATATGATAAGATTTTCTAATATTTAATCTTTGGGAGTATCAGTACAACATTTGTTCAACGTTCGAGCAGCCACTTGTGGTTAGTGTGCTTGGAATGAAACAAACTTTTTTTCAAAGTAAACCATTGTCACCAAAAATATAAACCCATCTAAAACAAAAACGAAAAATTTCTGTTTCTGTAATTTTTCATTATTTGTATAAAAAAATAAATACGATCTCCATTTTGGTGTTCCACGGAGCTAGAAGTTGATGGAAAAGTACAACCATTTCCTTATCTGTGCCTACTGGTTTACATTTAAATTACGTTTTAAATGATAACCAGAAGCTAAATTAGATTGTGAGTCACGAGTCACAACCACAACAAAACATTTTTTATTGCCGAAATCATGGATCCATTCGGAAATAAGTTGGTGTTTAAGCCCACAAGATGCTTAAAACCTTAAATCAAACATTCCCGACATACTACAATATTTAAAAATGAATTAATTCAAGATGAAGATAATGTATTATAATGTGAAACATTTCAACAGTAAAACTTTATTTATGGATTTAAACTTTCAAATTATTTTTAAATGCCTATTGGCTTATCATCTAGTTGAGCTCATAATGAAGCATCATGCAAATAAAAACTAAGACAAAGACATTTCCGTACTAGCAAAGCAAACATACATTCATACAGGTACACACATACTATGAATCAAACTAGATATGTATGCATGTAAAAATCTCACAAGGCACATGTACGTTTAAATAAAAATTTACCAAAATACATACTGTTTACATGCCTCTTCCAAACAACAAAACATCAAGGAACACGAACACATGTTCAGATTTTTGCACGATTTGCAGAGTAACCAAAACCGTTTAACCAAAAAAAAATCATTCTTTGGAGCTTCAAGAACAGGTTAAGGTAGCTGTAAACATTATTATTATTAAGCATACAATTTTTTTATTTCT
>JAHZNC010002744.1:0-15092 GCA_027744095.1 Zhuqinia jingwanae | reverse complement strand
TGGTGGGCACAGAAAATATCCTGGTGACATAATAAACCAGTAAAAATCGTTTTCATGTTATTTGACTCATTATAAGGAAACAGTCGCCCTTGTTTACCTATTTATTTGTAGTAATAGCCACAAAATTAGCTGTTTTTGCACTAATCAATTGTAAGTGTGAGTGAACTGATTAAGTAAAATCCCTTACAACGGGGTGAGAATTATGCTAATTAGGGGACTAATATAAAAAATTAACATATTTGTATTAAGGGCATCAAATTACCCTTATATACTGCGTTTGATATCAATTGCGTAAGAGTTGTAACGTTTATAGAAGGAAAGTTACAGACGGACGTACGGACCGAGGATTTTATAAAGTAGCTAAAGCTTTGCTACTTATAACAATTAATTTTTAGTACATGTCTCCCCTCCTCTGTATATACTATACTGTCACATGATTTTGGTAGGCTGTGGTCGGTAGTTGGTAGTGACTGATTTCTCTTTGGTGGCAAGTGGTCGGTAGTATTTTACTGGTGGTGTGGGCGGTGGTAATGAAATTTTAAAAGACCTGGTGGTCGGTGGTCGGTAGTTTGGTATTTTAAGTAATGGTTGGTGGTCGGTAGTCGGTGCTCAAACCTAATTCGCATCTCTGGATGTAACAGATCCTAGTATATGTTGTATGTGTTACACCACAACATACCCTATTTATTTGCAGGTTGGCATTGATGGCTCTTTGTGGAGCGGATAATAAGGAACCGCAGTTACATATATTTTGGACGTCACATGTCAAGTTAATTTTATGACATTTGGCATTGGCACATCCTTTTCCATTTCCACAACTTTTCCACAAAAAGTTGTGTCTATATTGATGGCTGCGGGAAAGGAATGTACTATACTTGTAGTAGTATATGCCGTGTTGGGAGTTGGGATACCAAAGTTTATTTCCAAACTTTTTATAGAAACAGGCATACAGCACGCCATTATGAAATTAAGTTCTGGCCTGGCAGTTGAACTCCATTTGAGATAAGCACGTTTACACCTGAGTAAACACGAAAATGGGAATATTTTATATAGGAATGGGATAACATTTAATAATTATTATTATATTCATTAATGTATAATGCACCGTTCAACTCCTAACAACTTGAGATTGCATACGCATAATTTAGTTCTCATTGCCTAAATATGATCAAAATATTTTCAGCAATGTTATCGCATTATTAATTATTTTCAAGCTCATTTCCATTTTACACATCTATCCATAAATTTTGTCCATAAACGGCATTATGAAATTAAAAAGATGTGCAAAAAAAAACGCTGGAAAAATGTGAGATGAAGATGAGTCACCAAATTCCATGCAATGGGTCGAGCTGTAATCCTACTTGCATGACTCGGCTAGCACCCATCACATATTACCGGAATCTGGATCAGCTGTCATTTAGACATAAACATACAAGCAAGCGTAGGCGTACACATTTTCTGTGCGCAGCACATCGTTAAAATAGTTATTAGTCATCAAATAAATTAGACAGAAACTCTAGCTAGCTACCGCTGCTGATTAATTACTGCCAAGTTGAGCATTTAAAAATTAAGGTAGCCAACATATCATTGTGTGAACTGTGTCGAGTGTACGTTGTTTACATACAAATTATATTATGTGATTTATATGACTTTGCTTTCATTGAACATAATTCTTGGATCCTCCTAATTCATGTAAGTACATGCATCCGATTTTTCTCGACGAACACTTTAAATCCAATCCTATAATGTGTCAGTGTCAAGGACGGCGGGAGGAAGAGAATTAACATTTTCTTCAAATCAATAATGAAATGTCTTTGAAAACTTTCAGGCAGTCCCTGGTCCCCTGTCTGTCAAGCAGTTAAAGTTGAAACAAAAATTCAGGAAGATGATGCGAATACGTATTGGTGGTGTCATCATCCCAGTTCCGAAAATACCCGTCGAAAATGTCATTCCTATTGGGCTGCTGGCAGTATTTGGAACATTGAGCATACGAAGTCCCATTTGGACAGTTATATCTTTCCTGATGCTGGTAATATCCCTACATGTGATTTACAAAAGGATCAGAAAAAAATGTAGCAGTTTCTATTTTAGTTTTACACTTTGTTCCTTGATTGGGGCTCATTTAGTGAGTTGAATTTGAATATTTTATTATAATAATGACTATGACAAATACGCGACTCTCTTAATTTTACTTTGTATTTTATTTTTATGTGGACTTTAATTTGCAGGTTTATGAAATCATAGGGAATGAATTTATGAGGATAACCTACTATGAGTACATCACCAACATTTTTCTTTTTACGCTCACATTGTATTTAATGTACCGCACAAAAATCGCCATTGGAAAGGATTCCGAAGAGTCGTATGGAGTTGACTTCCATCGTGATCTTGATGATCCAATGTATGTTGAAAGGAGGAAATTAGCTATGGCGCAGCAGCAAATCCCATCCTACAACTATTGTCGCCGATGTCAGGCCACCATTCCTGGGCGTGACCATCACTGTGTTTGGTTGAACGTTTGTATTGGGAAATCAAATCGTTATTGGTTTCTCGGATGTCTCACAATTGCAGCCTGCTGGATTGCCCTAATCTCAAATATATTTTTAAATTCCATTTGCTACCCTGTAAGCATATTTTCAAATGGATTGTTTGGAGGAGGTGCAGATGGGGAGGGACCAATCACATGGTTTCATCATTATGGCCTTTATCCCAGTGACTTGCCCAGACGCCTACGTGAAAACATCGTAATGAAACGATACTATTTAACCAAACCAAAGTATTTTTTTGTATTTTGTTGTATTAAGTAATATATTATAATGTTATAAAGGTTTAAATTTCTTTCCAGTGTCACTATTGGGTTTGTTACAAGTGTGTACGGGTTACTAGTCCTCTTGTTTCTTCTTGCCGTTCTTATTCATCAACTCAGATTGCTCTATAAAGGAGTGTCCTATTTGGAATTGAAGTATTCCAGCGTAAATTCACCATTGGGTTTGTTACGAGTGTGTACGGGTTACTAGTCCTCTTGTTTCTTCTTGCCGTTCTTATTCATCAACTCAGATTGCTCTATAAAGGAGTGTCCTATTTGGAATTGAAGTATTCCAGCGTAAATAAACAGTCAAGAATGCCGACTATTAAGTCCACATCAATTGCCAGTAACGGGTCAAATAGTTAAGATTACTAACGACGCACGCAATAATGCTTGTAATATACCAATATACGTAGGTAGATTATGCATTTATCTGACGAATTTTAATCACGATCGGAATTATATGTTAGCTGTAATTATTATTATGAGACACCAGACATCTAACGACATCTGCCACTGTGAAATGAGAAGTACATCCTATTAGGTATGTACTTTTACGGGCTGTACAAATATACCAATCTAAGCGGAAGTTGTGGAATGACATGCTAACCAACACGACACGACATACATATATAGCACGTACGTTAATAGTTAATACCTTCAAAACAATTCATAGTTTGGAACTAGCTTTTTAGCACTTTGTACATATTTGTCCAAGTTTGTGTTGTTCAAAGTTTAAAAGCTGGATGCCACAATCCAGCCAATTTTAATTATTGCCTTGTTGGTGATTTTGGTGATCTCATTATTATTATTATTATTACGCTTTACATGCATAAATTAAGCATGTATTTTGTATTTTCTAATTCCAATAATAATTATTGTTATAAATTTTTTCTATTTCTGATTTACATTATGAACACGTCTATGTATGTACTTAATTTTGGACGGGGTTTTATTGTTTTTTTTTCTTCTAGTGTGTAAGTTTGAAAAATGAGAGTCTCGGTTACTACTACTAGATGTATTTACTGACATCGAGGATAAGGAAATTAACTAAGAGTCTGAATTATGTATTTTATGTGATCTAGCACAACAAAGGTATATTTTATTGTTAGTCAATACATTTTGTTATTGTTATTCGAAAAGTATCACAAATTAAATCATCTATGAAAACTACCTTTTTGGAATTATGAAAAAACTACCCATCCTTTTTGAAATTATGGAAAACTACCTACCCTTTTTGGAATTATGGAAAAACTTCTTCTCTTTGGAAATATGTACAGTTATGTATGTTCTGTTTCGGGAAGGGTTAATCTCTCCAATGGAGAATGCATGCCTTTTTTGTTGGCCCTTTCGTACATACTTATACTACCAAACACATCGTTCCCAAGTACCGTATAAAACAGGTCAAGGTAACGGGGTGGGAAGATTAACATTGGGTCATCCACTTGTAGTACCCACATATTGGTATGTATGCTTTATTTATTTACTTTCATTGTCCTCTCCTTTTGACTACAACAGGAAGGTCACTCAAGGTTAAGGTAACAAGTTTTCCTTTGTATGATGTGGTGTGACTGTGTGACCGTGTGAGACCGAAAGTACAAAAATTCGACAGGTATGCTACACACTGAAACTTCCACGAATTCATGGATGTATTTGTCCTTTTACAAATGATCCCATTTAATTAGTCTGTGTTAGTACAAACAAGCACAACGTGCATTTCGTATCTGTGTTACGTGTTATATCTATCTACCTCAATGTATGCATGTTTCTGCATTCCCTTTCCTCACATTAGCCGTGTTAAATAGCTTTGTTTACTACACCACGAACGGAACTTTTCATGAGCACTAATAAAAAGACGACATATCTGAAACCAAAATGTCATGAACTGCATAGTATGATGAAGTATATATATGAACCTACCTTATATCATCCCTTCTTGATATACTTCCTGTTCACCATGAATATTATTGATTTAGTCTGTGCAGTGCAGTAGTATATGACTTATTATGCCATATGCTACCAAAATGTTATGTACAATTTGTGTGATTTCATGTTAGGAACCAGCAACAATAGAAGTCCTTGAGCAATAGATCTCTTTGCTCAACACACACACAGAGTCCTTCGAACGGGGCTGTGTGTAATATGTGCTTGAACGTCGTGTGTGCTTCATTTTTTTTTTCTTCTGATTAACTCATTTTAATTTTATTTACATAACCTTTATTTGTCCCATCCTTGGTGCAGAATAGAAGCAAAGCGGAGCATAGAGCAGATACACATCCCAGCATGTAAAAATGTAGTAAACAAGGTGTATACAAGGAGATCTAAACGTGTGTCAAAAATATCTACACAAGTCAACGTTTGCTAGCGTAGGTTTATCTCCAGTCTAACATCTTCGCACATACTATCTCGTGGTATGGTGGTGGTGGTGGTGGTGGAGTCTATCCAACTTTTTTTTCTTTTCTGACAGTGCATATTTCTATAATGCTTGTTTAATTGATTTCTAACTCAGTATTTATGAATGGAGTATGGAGATTGAATGAATGAGCCATTTATTGTACAAAGAAATATAAATAAGCATTTGGCAAAAGTATTAGAATCAATGGAAGCAAAAAGCTGTATGTATGAAAGAGCTTTTGATATATATATTCTGTCTGAATATTCACTCTTGATTGGGATCACTGAGAAATATTTTTTCTCACTTGTCAAGTCTGTCTCTTTCTTCATCACTCTCTGGCAGTCATATATATCCACTTGATAAGAATCAAAGGTTTTTGATTTATGATCAGTTTTTTGTGTCTACTAAAGTGAATTTCGTAAGCAACTCAATTGTCGGATGATGACATCATTCATCTTTGCAGTTTGATGCTCTGCATCTTCTGCTTGCATAAACAACTTTGGGGCTCTTTGAGACTTTTTTTTTTGGGGTCATTGAAATCCATATTATCCAGTTATCGTACCTTTAGTTGGGTCGTTTGGTCTTAGTTACTTTGAGAAAACCTGGGTTTGAGACATCGTAATCGCACTTCCACCGATTACGCCGTTGTGTTTTGATGTGCTGAATAATAAATCAGCTCATGAACAAAAAAATGTATGGCAAATGATATATTTATGATGACGCTGGCTTGCAGTTTTGCTGTACATAATAATTGTGCTTGATATAATACCAAACTTGAGGTGATAAGAGTCGATGATGATTTTGATCGACACTACATTCCCTAAAAAAATTGTAACTATCTGACACAAATTTCTCTACAAAGTAGTAGTTGTAGTAGTATGTAATTTTAGGGCAAAAGTGGCAATAACAAATGTACTATATAAAGTAAACATGTGCATTTATGAGGCTAATTGCTTAAAGTATAATGCCTGCAGAGAAACGTGTGTCTTTTATGTATTTATTTTGTTTAGTTCTCAGTGGCATAAGTTGAAATTGCCCTTTTTATAGCTTTCCTTTGACGCTCAAAAGCTCTACATTCTATTCTATCCTGAGGATAGCTACATGCGGAGAAGCAGGAAGGCGACAGGAATTACGTCCATCCCCATCCCACAACGTTATATACATTCTATCCCATATCGAGCAAATTGCTTTTGGAGATATGTATGCAAAAGGAGATAGACAGGAAAAGCAGGAAATTGATGAGAAAACGACGGAAATTCGTTGACTTTCTTTAGTACTGATAACGGGACCAATTTCCCCAGAGAGTATAATATACATACATATTGTACATATGCAGAAGTAGCATAAAACATTTTTTCAACTTAAGTAGTTGCAATAAAAACAGACAACATTCATATGTAGATTACCACAAACAGAGTAGAGCAGTGTACTGAACAAGATATGACATTTAAAAGGGGGAAAATGAGATGATGATGATACAAACTGCTCAACTTATCTTTCTCTTCTATTTTTTTTTCTGTCCCTTGAAGGAAATAAAGTTCAGAGAATGCAAACTCCCAAGGCTCCCAATGTAAACGGTAAAATGCGAATAATGAAACACACAAAAAAAACTATATCGTCGTCTCTTGGTAGTATATATTTTATTATTGCATTGTACCTATACTACCCACTACCCATTATTATAAAAAAAAGTTACATGTATAGAGACTCTCTTCTCTAGTTACTACTTGTTCGATTTAAATACAGGGGAATAAATGTACAGAGAAAACAGGTAAATTGGTAGATGAAACGGTAAGCGAAAGAAGGGACGAGACAGAAAAATTCTCTAGAGAAGCATAATATTATATACTTTTATATCCAACCACCAACTTATTTTCAATTCAAAGAGCATCACAAAACGCAATTACGTTTATGTATATAAATATGGCAAGTTTGCATGTTGCACAGACAAACACAGGTAAGAAAACTCACAAAACCTAAAAAATAATAATAATATTGCTCAATTGTCCAAAAGTAAAATAAAATGACAACTCGTGTGAGTGTGTGAGTATCTTATTTCTCCGTCTGTCGCATTTTCATGACTGTGTCTAATATGATTGTTTTTTTCGCTTGAATTTGCAACTTGAACTTACCAAAAGAAATAAATAGAAAGGGAAGAGAAGGAAAAAATACTTGATTTTCTTCACATTTTCAGCACAGTCAACCTTAAAAAACTCCATGAGCTGACAACGTGGCCACTTCACCAGAAGAAACTGCTGGAAGCCGATTTTAATGAGCTTATATTTTAAGCTTAAAATATACCAAACCTCACTGTCACTATCGGCGTTACACACCACCCTTGAAACTAGGTGGTGGTGGTATATTTTATTACATTTCCAGTTCCAGTTTTTATCTACTGCTGCTGCTCCTACGACTATTATTTCTGGAAAAAAATTGCAAGACAAGCAGAGAGACAGACAAAAGACATTTATACATGTAGTTATGGGTTAATGAATCCCATTAACTAAAATAGGCTATGTTTAAGTGAGCCATCATGAAAAGACCACCACCACTGTAATAATGATGATGATTATGACCATGATGACATGGAGGTAAAAATATCCTCATCATCTTCCCATTCTTCTTCTTGAAATACCTATATGCTTGTTCTTCTGCTCATTATTATTTGATCATCATCATCATCTTCTTCGTCCTTTTGTACCATGTTAATTAATGCTTAAAGCAGAGCTAGAGCAGTAGTAGACACATGGACGGAACACTCGTATGGCTTGCATAATATAATAAAAAATTGAAACATCTCCCATTCTTGATGATTCTTCGAGCTTCAAGCTCACACATCTTCTATCTCAAGCCTGTAATATATAAATGAGTCAAAAGGCACTTTACAAAGAACAGAAGAGACTTTGTTATCACATCATCATCATCATCATCATATTTTCAATTGTCATCATCATCATTGTGTGTATTATCCTCTCATAGTTCTTTATTTTCCACACAAGAGCACACACACTTTTGCTTTTTTTAATATGATAATTTTGCTGCAAGCAAAAGCATCCTTCATGTCCTGTAGATACTTAGGTAATGTACCTACTTTGTGTGTTTCTATTATTATCTGTTAAACACCCAGTAGTAGTAGCATAATATTAAAAGAGAGGCAGACCTTTAGAGAACAGGAGAAAGAAGGGAAAAAAACATGATTATATCATCATCTTCAACAGGAAAAATCACTACCGTACCGATACGGCACACACACCTTTCAATGTGAATCCACACACAAAATATATTATACTCATTATATTATCATAATCATAATAATCATTATCACCATCAAAAATGCTGTAGTATATAATCTTTAGAATAAAATATGTAGAAACACGCTGCATCGCATGTTCTGTCAGATGAAACCTTAAAAAATGGATATTATTATGATGGCTGAAAGGTTACTACCTATTTATATACTTTGTATTTACTGCTTATCTCACTCTTTTATTCCATATTCATCTTCCATCATATCAATATCAATTATTATTTTTTAGACAAACTGGCTACAAAGAGCAACGGGGTTTTTGTTTTCTTATATACTTTACTGCCTACATGCATAACAGTCCATATGATTCGCATTTTCTTTTTTCTCGTTTTGCAAAAAAATCCTTCGTTTCATGAAAAAAAACTTGCACCGAATTTGTTCGTATGTATTTAAATATATTTGTTAAGATTCACAGCGAGGAACGCGATAATATGATGATAAAAAATACCCTGTTACATGCCACATTGTTAAATAAAAAAATACTACTGCTTTTAGTGAGAGAGAGAGAGAGAGAGAGAAGCGGAAAAAATAAGAATAAGAAGGAATGGCTACATGCGCGTAGAATTTCTTTGGAAGAAAATAAATTCTGCAAGCGAGCGAGCGAACGGAGCGGGTTTTTAATAATAATAATGAAGAAGAAGTAACTCTTTCTTAAAGTTAATAATATTATGCATAATAATATTATGTGTTTGTAATGGTCGTGTGTATTCCATTGCATCATCATATATGCATGCTCTGGCCTTGGCTGCTTTCCAGACTCAATGGATAATGATGATAACATGAAAATGAATGTATGAAATGCTTTTTACTAAATACACACATATATGCATACACACAACATCATATCACCACCACCTCTAGAATCATAAGCAACTTAAGCAAGCTTGTGAGTAAAGTGAAGATTTTTAGATTTTTTTTTACACACAACAAACGTTGTTCCTTGCTGCTTTAGCAGTGCCAGTGTAGTAGTAGTATCAGCAATAAACTCAGATAAACTCTCTCTCTCTCTCTTTAGAAAATCCACGATTTGCCTACTACTACAAAGTTACTACACAGCTTAGCAGTTTTTTTTTGTCTCGTGTACACCTACTACTACTAAAAACTAATCCATCCATCTCTCTTTTACTAAAACTTGCTATTTACTTAGCATACATAAAACTCTCAGAGAACTGGGAGAACATAACAACAGAGTGACCAAAAAGACCACGATGTAAAATCATAATATATAGCGCCGATAGAGCTCAATATAATATACTTCACTCTTCACTATATAGTTCGTATATGTTGTAATAAACCAAGCGGTAAGAAAATTGAGAACCATCATCATCACAATACACATTATCATGAAACCAGCATGAGCTAAAGACTTGACTTAAAAAAAGAAGAAGAAGTATTAAAAGCAAAACACACGTCTGTCGTCGTCCACTTTTCATTATCGCACGGAGAGGACAAGAGGACGGAAGACGGACGGCAAAAAAATAAATCTAACTATTTCGCTCGAACTTATTAGTCCATTCCACCATTTATTGCATATTTCATGTGTGTGTGTAGTTGTGTGTGTGGTGTAATATATAGTCATTTACCTAATACCTGTGAAAAGTTTATTACCATATATTCCTTCCAGGTATTTTTCCAGCAAAATTATTGCTTTTTTTGTTGTCATTACCTGTGAATCCAAAGGCTGTTGATAAAGAGTGTGTATGTGTGTAATTTCATCAGTAGCATCATATAAACGACAAGTATAAAGCCATTATTATTAATTTTTTTTTTACTTTTGTGAGCTTTGAACAAATATAAAAGTAATATTATGTCAATGCAAAATATACATACTTACTACCTGTCCATATGAAAGGGAGAAGGAAGGTTGAGGACTTGCGAGGACTGTCTTGTGTTATAGGGGAGCGGTGAACATTAATATTGACATTGGCAAATAATAAACGCTCACCGTCACGAACTACCACACCACCACTATCATCATCATCATCATCATCATTGTCCTCGTCGTCGGGGTTGACATTCATCCTCCACAAAAAAAAGCAAACGTGTGTATAGTTTTTTTTGCAAAGTTTTTTTTTCATCCGAATTTTCCACGAAACCGAAACCCTGTTTCTGTCTAATACAAATAGTAATATATTCATTTTTAGATTACACAGCCCAAAATTACAAGATCCCGGTTATAGTCTTCCTGTATTTTCCTTTTGAACAGCTAACGTGTGCTGTCCTTGACTTGTTTTATGCATTTTCCATTTTGTTAGTGTGGTATTAACCAAGAAAAAAGTGGTTTTTGTGGTTATTAAGTGATGGGCTTAGAAGGGTGAGTGAGACATTGCTTCAAAGAGTTAGTGTGCTTGGTTTATCTACCTTCTAGACAGAAGAGAGGGAAAAATAGAGAGAGAGTGTTGCATAATAAGTTGAGTTTACTTTTTTTCCACGGGAAATTCAGAGTAATAATGTTACATGAACTCTGAAGAACATGACGTGTGTGCGAGAGTGAGTTACTGCAGCTGCTTTACATAGTACAGAAAAGTTGTGTGGTTCTGGTGATGTCGTTCGGTGTCACACACAAAAAAAAAACTTTCAACTTGTTATTGAACTGGATGCATGGGATTTTTCAATTTTTTTTCTGATGAGAAGAAGCACAGGGAAAAAATGAGCTTTTCATATAAGAACCCTTGATATATACTTCTTGTATACTTAGGAAAGGAAATCAAGTGTGCTTCCTCTTGTCCCGACAAAAAAAAGAGAGAAGCTCTCTCTCTGTGAAACGTTTCCGTGTGTGTGAGCATGCTTCTTGCATTGTGCGTGCATACCAAGCAAATCTAACCGAGTTGCATTTTTCTGGAGTTCCACCGTTTCCTGTCTCCCTGCTTTGTACTACTTTGTATGAGAGTCTTGTGGAAAAAAAGCGAACAAGTTGCGGCGATACAGCATAAAGCACGTACTATCATCATCATCACCATCACCCTTCTTCTCTCTCATACTACACACGCGACTTATTATCATTACTACACACATTCTACCCGGTTGTGTTGTAGTAAGAAGTTTGTGTGTGTCAGTTGTTGTGCCGTGTGTCTCAAAGAAAATTTTCTTATCGAATGCAAGTAGTGGGAGGCGGAGAAGGAAGGATAAAGAAGGAGGAATGGAAGTAAACGTTGTTGTTGTTGTTGGATTTTTTGATTTGCATAAGATTTTGTTGAACTAACAAAGTAATAAAAGTGAACTACAGAGCTATTTCTGGAAAAAGTGATTTGCATTGTGCTCTGCCTTCTTCTTCTTCTTCCTTTGTGTGTATATTCATTACAATTATTATATTTTTTGGATTGTGCAATCATCCTTTTTACTGCTGCTGCCGCTGAGGAGTAGACAGATAAAAACTTCCTTGTTCTTTTTGGTTATTGGTTTGGTTGTGTGCATGATCATTGCAGCTGCTTTGAGTGAGTATAGTAACGTCTTTTAAAAGAGATAAAACGTGTGTGTGTGTGTGTGTCTGTGTGTGTGTACGGGACAAACATGAGGAAACCTGAAGTAGCATTTGAGGAGATTGACTTGAAGGGTGCAACGAAAGGGAAAAAAGGTATGACGAATACGATTTTAGAGTGATTTTTTAATCAAAAGCATGCAATGAAACAATTACTTATGCGGCTTGTACAGGAAAATGCATTTATGCGAAATAGGTTTGACTGTGCCACATATTTCCATATCGTTTTGGAGTAAAAAATGTCGTGTGCTAACCGTTTTTATGCTTTTAATGATTCACGACGTATCAAATGCATGGAAGGTGTATTATTATAATTTTATATTTTTGCCCGGTATGTTTTTCTACAGCTCCCCTAGTTGGCTCTACGAGACTGACCCTATTCGTAATATTCCTGCTGGCAACATGCAATTTTGTGCTGCAGCGATTCAATATCAATTTTGGCATTGTTTGCATGCATCGTCCCCTTCCGCCTCCTATCCTGTTGGAATCAGGGGGACCAGGAAGTGGGACACAACCCGTTTTCTTTATCGGGGAAAATGCGACAACGCTAGATAGCATTCTGGGGAACATGACAAGTGAAGATAATCAACCGTTGGAAAGCAGTTCCCTAGTACTGGGCGATCTCAATTCACCGTCACCAGACCAACTCTCCGTGTCGGACAGCAGTACTCATAATGATACCAATTGGATAACAGCAGAACATATTGATGCAGTAGTGTCCAGTGGTAGCGCTACCAGTGGTGGTTGCGGAGATGGGCTAATGGCAAGACGCAGAAAAAACCATACAGGGCATGGTGGAGTCAATGATAGCTTTATTACAGAGTTTGACTGGTCAAAGGAAACAAAGGGTGGCATTCTTGCTGCCTTTTACTATGGTCTCACATTTTCTCAGGTTAGCAGAGAAAACTATTTATATGATCATATCTCTAGTGTCCTATATACATAGCTGTACGGAAAAAAAAATTTGGTGAATAAAAAAAACCGAAAAACACATTGGCCACTTTATGTATTCATCTGCATGACATGTGTATACTCAATTGGGATTGTATGCTCATTTCATTCCATTTTATTCACATTATTTTCAATCTATGTCACGCAGCTTCCAGGTGGCATGGTCGTTGACCGATTCGGAGCAAAGTCTGCTATTCTGACCAGCCAGTTCTTTCTAAGTGTTCTCAGTCTGGTCAATCCAATTGCCGCCTCCCTCGGACCCGAGTACATGTTTGTAGTTCGACTACTCCAAGGAGTTGCCAATGTAAGAAGAAAGCTTATAATATTTATTTTTTTTACCTAGACGAAAGTAGATCAAACTGTCGACTTTTATGGCGTGTCGAAAAGTGGAAATGAGGATGAGGTTGTTGATGATGAGAGGTGAAACAATAACATATTTTAATATTGTAGTGTAACATATATGGACACGACATTCTGTTGGCTCTATATTCATTTAATAATACCTTCCACCATAATTTCTTCTTCTTTTTTGTCTCGCTTCCTTTGTTTTTCTTGTATAAAAACATATATTTTTTCCCTGTGGCTATTAAACTATATAAGCCTTTGTGTGTGTTTTGTGTTTTTCTTTTATGTAGGGAGCAGCAATGCCCGCAATCAATGTATTGGCTACACGATGGTGTGCCGACATGGAACGAAGCTTTCTTCTTGGAATTACCTACGCTGGGTTTGGCCTTGCTACCGCAATTGTCTACCCGATTTCTGCGTTTTTCTGTGAACACATGGGCTGGGAATGGATTTTCTACTTTGCTGGAGGAACTGGACTACTTTGGTGTGTGGCGGCTTTCTTTCTCGTTTTCGAATGGCCAGAAAATCATCCCAGAATCAAAATGGCGGAGCTACAGTTTATTCAGAAACATAGGGCTGTACAATATGGCGGCACAAAACGACAAGTAATGATGATGATGAATATTGGATTACGCATTAATGACTTGATTGATTTTTACCGAGTAATAATAATAACTTTTTAATTAAACATTTTTATTACTTTTTTCCCGCTACTGATAATAACAGGTGATAAGAACGCCATGGGCCGCAATGTTGACATCAATGCCAATTTGGGCCATGCTTATGACCAACTTTGCTTGCTTCTGGTGTTTCCTAACGATCAGTGCCTACTTGCCCACATACCTGACCGAAGTTCTCAACTTGGACATATCAGAAGTACGCACATAAAATGCACACACCTACATAATAATAATATGCGATATGTGTAAAATATGTTTTGGATTTTTCCACAAAAATGTATCAATATTTATGAAAAAATAATTTATTATTTTCTTCATTCCTCACATTCTAGAACGGCCTCCTCTCCGCCCTACCATTTGTAGGCATGATGTCATTCCACTTCTTTGCCGCTGCTTTATTCGATTGGCTCCGAAAAAAGCAAGTGTGCTCGGTGACGGCTCTCAGGAAATTCTTCAATTCCATCGGAATGTTCTCCTCCGCCTTATCCATGCTTGCTCTGGGCATTCTTCACTGCGACAATGTCATCGGATCTGTGATCATGTTCACTTTGTGTCAAACATTCCTCGAGTTCGCCTTCATGGGAGGCTATCTCTTTAGCATTTTTGAGATTGCCCCAAGATATGCCAGTAGCCTCACAGCACTCAGCAATACATTTGGTCTCTTGGCTGGATTTTTAGGTCCAGCACTTGTGTCATGGATTACACCGGATGGGACAAGGGATCAGTGGCTGGTCGTCTTCTATATCAGTGCAGGAATCAATGTGTTTGGCGGTTTGGTATATTTACTTTTCGGTAAATGTACGTTACTACCATGGGCAGCTGCAGATGGTACAAACACGGTTGTTGACGGTAGTGGGAACATGTCAAGGAATAATAGTAAACGGGTTGAGCAGGAGCTCAAATCCCTCAAAATTAGACTGATTAATGGGGAGAGTGATGTGAAAGGGCAGACTATTCGATCTTAAGAAAAAATCACGAATTTTAATTTAAAAAGGTCTCGCATTAATTTGCTACATGTTAGCATAATACCTACCTACATGCATAATTCCAATGACTGACGCAGATTGATTGATGATGAAGGATGAGATATGAGGTTATTTAGAATATTATTATTTGTTCAGGTGATCTAT
>JAHZNC010002743.1:0-12584 GCA_027744095.1 Zhuqinia jingwanae | reverse complement strand
GCACTAGTGTATGTCTTGTCTTTATGAATAAGTCCACCCGTAGCAAAAAGCACATGATTTTAAAACAGCCACATCATCATGTGTGCAAGATGCAAAATGCATTTTTATGCATTCACTTTTTTATACTGGATTTGCCTATTTAAAAAAAATGATTTTCTTGCATTCTAAAAATGATTTTCCAATAAACTGATGTGAATATCCTCCCAACTAAATTCCTAAAATCCTGTCATCGTGATCCACCTTCTTATCTTGTGCAGGTACCTTAATAAAATTCATGCTATTTTTTGTTATAAACCTTGGTTATTTGGTTGCCAAAGAGAAGGGGTAGCCTTGAACATGGTGACGGTGGTGTGTTGGTGAAACGCTGACTTCTGATGATAATGGAAAAAAACGATAAATGACGTTTTTTGTGATGACGCTGTTAATACGGCGTGTTTTTCTATATGAAACTTTACAACCAACGTATGTGGATGCATCATTGAAGAAGAAAAATCTCATTTTTTTGGCGTAGCTCATGTTCCTCCTCCACTGATGATTATTTGAACCAACATCCTTTTTCCTCCAACAACGCTGGTATTTTTTTGTTTGTTGGTGTTACTTGCAAATATGAGCCACTTATTGGACCATTTCACCTTTTTTTGTGATGACGCTGTTAATACGGCGTGTTTTTCTATATGAAACTTTACAACCAACGTATGTGGATGCATCATTGAAGAAGAAAAATCTCATTTTTTTTGGCGTAGCTCATGTTCCTCCTCCACTGATGATTATTTGAACCAACATCCTTTTTCCTCCAACAACACTGGTATTTTTTTGTTTGTTGGTGTTACTTGCATATATGAGCCACTTATTGGACCATTTCACCACCACCGCATATTGCTTTGGTTTAAATGGAGAGCAGATGTACAGAGCACACTACAAAAAATTCAAAGGTTCTCGGGACTCTGGATTTTGTGTAACAAAATGAAAATGAAACGCATAATNCACTACAAAAAATTCAAAGGTTCTCGGGACTCTGAATTTTGTGTAACAAAATGAAAATGAAATGCATAATCGTAAAGGTTTCCTTTTCCCATTGTTGTGGAGTTGGAGCAAAATAAAGCTCTCCTTTCCTCCATCCCTTTCATCATCATCATCCCTTCACAAAAATTCAACCTTTTTTCTTTTCTTGATTGCCTGAGTATATGAGCGAGTGTGTGTGAGCTCTGTGGAACGAAACAGCTTAAAAGTTTTAAAAATTCATTGGCAAAAGGTCCAACTTTATATGAGGATGATGATGATGATGATTATGAGCATCAGAAATTTTGTGTGTGTGTGTGTGTGTTGTCTACTTGTTTTGTGTGCCGCTAGCTGCCATGAGGTAGCGTGCCGTGTGGATTTTTATTTTTATGGGAATGTAGAGAAATGATGGAGTATAGGGGTACCATTTTCTGTGTCTTTTGTTGGCAGCTGAGGCAGACGAAAGGAAAAAGGACCCTTTTAAAAGAGGCTTCAACGCACAACACATTTTTGCCCTCGTTCCTATCATCCCTACTCACCCTTCTGTTCTTGTTCATCCTCGTCACCAGACCTTTTTTTCCTTTTTGGATGTTGGGTCTTTACGTTCTCCAGTCCTGGGAAAAGGATATGACGGCAAGAATGACGATGATGATGATAATGCGCCTGGGTCGTCTCTCCTTATTTCATTTTTCCCCTTCTGTTCAGTTTTCACAATTCACAATGCCGCCACTCTCTCTCTCCCTCTCCGTATCCATCATGATGAGCTCTCTGAAAATCAGCCACCGACAATGTTTTTCTTTCTCGAAGGTGGCCCAATATCCCAAAAAAATCCCTTCTTAATATTCCATTTTTTGATCCTTCCTTGCAACTGGTCTACAGATTGAAGCAAAGTCCACACACAATACTCATTATCCCCAACTTCACAATGAGCGACCCTTTTTGGAAAAAATATTTACTGAAATATTTTTGTGTGCAAGTTTGTTTCACAGGTCAAACACAAAAGCAGCATATATGTACATGTTAAAATGTCCTGTTCTAGGAAATAAGCATTAATATTACTATTACTTCAAATGGAAAAACATGATTTTTAAGAATACACCTATATATCCGTTAATGAATCTATGTTAAGTATTTTTGGGGGCAAGGTGATAAAAAGAGAGACTTTTAAGTGTACTTGACTGAAGTATTTCGGAGATTCTGTTTACTTGAAAGTATTTTTTAAAGGGCTCCGGTGGTTTATGTAACCACAATTACACACTTTCATCATCATCATTATTCATCATCCTTTAAGTATAGCCTTTGTTTATTTTTTCAGGAAGAGAAAACGTGCTGCGTGTGTAGCGTAGTGTCGAGAAATCAATCCAAGTAATTATTTATTTAATAACTTTCCCTCTCCCTTTTTCTTGGCTTTCTTAGTTCAAGTCATACATGTATACATACTGTATATTGCTATGTGATACGGTATCATCATAAAGTCAGTTGGTCTTTCCTCTCTCTCACTTTGCCATGTGCTTTCTCCAGCCCACTGCCCTCACCGCCAAAATGACATATCTCCCGATCCATGTCTATTCCACCATATATGTAGTTACAACCCATTGATTTTTAGCCCAAAGTTTAGTATTCCAGTCCATTCCACTTCCAACTGTCACACACACAGAGTTGCATGTATTACACGTGTGTATGTGTTTATGATGGAAAATGACATCTATCATTAATGAATATTGTCAAGCATTTTTACATTCATTGGAATATCACCACCAAAAAAGTGAACTCTATTATAATATGGTTGGATTGGTGTTAGTTAGTTAGTGAAGTCTTCTCTGTGCTCTACTCTGGAGTCTGGAGTGTAATGCCCTTTCGTTGTCCAGAAGTCTATCTTTACCTATGTTTTTAACTACTTATCTTACAAAGAGAGAGAGAGAGAAAGAAAGAGAACCGGTAAAATTATCAAAAATTGCGCAATGCAACAAAAGGCACAATATACGCATTTACTTTTACCTGCTGCTGTCGTCTTTTGTTCTTCACTCTTTTTATACGTGCTATAGTATATTATTATTATTATTACTCCAATTCCAAACCATTCCAATTTCCTTTTCTGTTTTTGTCCTCCTCCTGCTTGTCGTCGTCATTTTTGGAATAGGTATAATAATATGTAATTATTATGCATGCGTTAGCATTATATTATACGCTCGTGTAGTAAAAGAGCAAAAAAATGAAGATAAACTTGGCTATTAGTTTAGGAAGATGCCTATTTCCCTTATGAAAACATGTTCGAAATGTAAAACTAAACAGGAGAAGTCAAAAGTCGTGCGTAATGTTGAATGTATAGTCAAAATAGGTCTTTCTTCTGCTGTGGTATTGATTACATTATTGCATAATGACATGATGATACGTATGCAAATGCAATTCAATGTGCAACAGACTTTTAACCTTTATTTTTTTCTGGATTATCAGATGGCTCTTTGTTGTCTACATATACAACTTCCTTTTTTCATTGAGCATGTATTCAACAAGCTTATTAACTCATTATCCATTCCCAATTCCCAACAACATATACAAATCTTATTATTACTCTATTTGAAAATTTATTAACCTTCATCAATATAAAATATATATTAAAGTAAACAATATTTAAAAAACTGCTATAAAACACAATCCAGAAAAAATACACATAAGTAGCTTTGTTGGTAATCCATATTTCAATGCTCCTCAGTCCAATCAAAAATCACTTTTTTTAAATGACGCTCAACTGAATAATTATCATTTTGAACAGTTCTCTGTAGATGCATAAATTGTTTGAAATGTCAGAATGTTGACAGAATGAAGATTTTTGTCGTCAATTTCTTCACCGCAAGAAGATCACATCATAATATTGTTTATCATCTTTTTTCTACCTATAATAAATTTTTTTGCTCACGTTTTTTTATGACATGACAAGTTCAACATTGAACATGTTGTTAATATTATTTTTTTTATTTGGAATAATTTTTGGGTATAATCACACATCATCTATCCATCTATTGCGAAGGGGGTCGTAGTCTGTGTCTGTGTTAATATTATTATTTTTATTTGGAATAATTTTTGGGTATAATCACACATCATCTATCCATCTATTGCGAAGGGGGTCGTAGTCTGTGTCTGGAGAATATATTTAATTTGTAACCCTCCGCACTTGCAATATTTCAACTCGTGTACATTTTTTCTTCATTCTGTGTTACCGATCAATGACACCTTGTATGACACGGCATTGTTTACACAAATTATGGAATATATTTAATTATTTAGTATTGACAATGAAGATTACTTTATTACAAAATAGCTGCACTAGAGAATAAAATATTATGAGGAACTTTCTAAAAAATATACTAGTAGCATAATGAAATTGTATAAAACGTACTAATATTCAATATTATACCATATACCTAGAATGTGTTGGTTATGTGGTTGCTTTTGTTTGTATATTTATTATGAAAAAACAGGGTTGGTATCACGATGCTGGTGGTTGGTGGCTCAATAGTGTTCTCTCTAAGTTGGTCTTGTTCACAGATTGAGAGTTATATGTTTAAGAGAGAGAGAGGAGATATTTGCAATGAATTGGAAAAGGGCAAAGTACGCCAGAGCTTAAGAATGAGAAGAGATGAAAAATTCAAAATATATTGCCGATTGAGCTCTCTATATCTTTTTACCTTGTTTATAGTTCTTATACAAACATTATTATTAGGTATTATTATAAGCCATATGCACATATTATGATACGAGTAGTTGTAGACAAAAAACCCAAGACCGACATCATATTATCATCTTGTTTTCATATGAGAATGGGACACACGGGCAAGTCGTGAGGAATATCATCGGTAGCAACATAGCGGCTTATCATTTTATCATCAAATCGGGCTCCTCGTCACTTCGTCATCATCATCATCAGCAGTAAAGTCAACTCTGCAAAGTCAGCATTCGATAATAAAGAAAATGCTCCTGTTGATTTCTCTCCATTTAGTACATACGTAAATTATATTGATATCTGTTTTTTTGTGTAAAAAAATTCAAAAAATTGAGAGAGAGAAAATAACATGGGATAAAAAAATCAAACCAATTTTGGATGAATTTAAATAAAATTGGTTGTAATAAATTTGAATTTTGTACAGAGTTTTATTTCCAAAGGAACAAAGTAAACTGGACATTTTACTAAATGCTCGTTTGTGCAATTATGGAGATGCCCACACATTCGCTCATAAGCTTGCTAAGAATTATGAGTTGTGTTGTGAGCTGCATCGCCGCATCATCTTCTTCATCATCACATCAATATTTTAGTTGTGTCGTGTCGTATGTGAATGCAAGTACCTAATATTGAATATGAAAAAGATTACATTGTACATGGCATCAGAATACCTTGGCCACTACCATCACCTCAGCTTCAACATCATCGGCCGGCAGCAGAACAAACGTGAATTTTTCCTTAAAGCGAAAAAAATGTTTGATAAAAAAAAACACTAATGTTATTATGTGTTGCGTATACTTCTATAGTACACTTCTCTTGCTATCTATCTGTCTCTGATTTTTTTGCTATCATCACACATTCAATTCAACTAGAAATGAACATGAAGCAATGCAGTGTATTGTATGCACACATATGGCTACTTACTACAGAGCGTTTTAACCATTTCTTGTTTCATGTGAAGAATTGTGAATATTCTGTAATCGCAAAACAGAACAAAGTTCCTTTTAAACAAACCTAACTGAAAGAGAGAGACAGTAAAAAATTATAACGTAAATATTGTATTCCAAACACGGTCCTTTTTATATTTATTAGACAGTCTTTAGATATTTTAGGTATTGGTCTTACTTCCAGATTTTACGTTTTTCACCAAGATCACGATGATCATGATGATGATCATGTTAAGTGTAATGAACGCTGCTGCTGTTGTTATTTGCTATGCATGCGTGCAAAAATGAATCTCAGGCAGGCAGTCGGAATATTTGTATTGTAGGTAGCTATGTACATACCTAATATAATATGTATATGCATGCATTATATTTATCAAGGATATACGTGCAAACTCAAAGTGCACAATAATATAATGTTTGCGTATATTATGTTATATTCAAAGCTGAAATCACACAAAAAAACAGACAGAATTATATTTTTTCAGTAGTATATAGTATTCAGCATTCAGCCTCATCATTCCCAACCTTGCATTGTTGCATGTAAAACCTTTTCATCATCAGCATCATCATCTTGAAAATATATATTGAGAAAAGCAGCAGAGAGAACAAAGTGGTAATGGAGCAGCTACATAAATATATGTAGGTACTAAGGTAGTTAATAAGCAAGGCTCATAGTCAACATTCTCATTAAAGCCATTCTTTCGCAGTAGTACTAGTTAGTACAACTTTATTAACTTTGCAAAAAATAAATAAAATATTCTGATGATGATACTTCTGTACAACACACGGTTTTCTCACAGATGCTTGATATGTGGTGTATTGTACGACGGTGATGACGAGGGTGCCTACTTTCGCAGCAGCATTTTGACTGACATGAGTTGTTTGATGATAGAGAGTGGAGTTGAGATAGGAGGAAATGGAATATAACGCACTTGACTTGACTACATACATACTTTGTCTAAAAGAATTGCATTTTTTTCAAAATGAAAATTACAGCGTAACAACGCAAAACGTAGCAGAGGCAGTGTTGGTTGTTGAGTTTCACATTCTCGATGATTCTCATTGTTGCAAGCAGCAGCGCTGGTGCCACACATCCCTTCAAATCATGTAGTTGCATTGTATGTAAGTGTGTATATAGCTGTACATGATTTAATGACAGGGATGATGATGATGATGATGAAGAATAAAATAAAGGAAAGAACAGTAGCGCACATTTGTTTTGCGAGAGAAGAGAGAGAGCCTTGCATTTATTATATTATTACCTTAATGCATGCATGCATGCATGCACTCGTCTCTCTACTAAAATATAGCGAACATGACAAAATGAAAAGGCTTTGGTTTTTTTGCAAACACACTTAAATATTCTCACATATCATATTATTACTACGAGTACTATAAGCTCTCTTATGCGCTAAAATATAATATATTATAGCATATATTTTGGTATATGCATGTGGCTATTTTGATCAAAAGCAACACACACACACGCACCAACAACATTGCTGCTACAACTACCAATACTAATATTGCGACCTCATAACCCACTTGAGGAGTAAAATAATAAATACATAAATACTTATATATACGCGCTGAATATTACTTACAATTCTGCCACTACTACATTGCTTTCTGTTCACTCACGTCTCTCTCTCTCTCTCTCTGTTCTTTACTCTTTTTTTTGCTACAAATCAGCAGAAGGATAAATAAATTTACGTGCTGCAAAATATTTAGGTAGTGGTATGAATAAGTGCATATTGCTCACCTCCTTCTACTACTAGTACCAAATAGAAAAAACATTATCGCCATAACGTAGTTTCTTCAGTTCAATATTATGCTGCGCGATGTAATGCGATGATGTTGAAAGTTTTTTATTTAGCACGGAGCAAAAATAATCACACAACACAAAGCCGTAAATGCATAAAATGTACCCAAAGGTGGTAGGTGGTATATATTATATACATATAAAAGTATGCCTGTCTGATTGAATGAATCAGGGAATATATATATTATATAGAATATAGAAGATAAATAATAATTTAACAAAATATTGCAAAATAATTTTTTACTTAAATAATAATCATGTACAATTTCATATACAGCGCCCAGTAATATGGGACACGTTACAATTTGGAAATTTACGGTATGTAGTGGACTTTTTTACGGTGGAGGTGTAAAAATGTTTAGTCCTTGCAAATGCATCAAACACAAAATACAAATGCAACCTTCATCAGCAAACATAATAAAGAGCCAGGCATACTCACTGGCGACTTGACTACTCAGTAAATTAGGCACATTAAACAACAGAGGCAAATCAGAAAAGGGAATGAAGCAAAAGGATGAGGACGAAGAGATGTGATGATGACGTAGTGAGTCGAGTAGGAGAGTCTGTCAATTTGTTGCATTATTTTTGTTGATTGCGTAGTGGTAAGAAGCTGAGAAAAGAGTGTATACTTTTTTATGCATCGCTACTACTACTAGCACTTGTGCTGCGACTGTACTGCCCCTGATTTACGGAATGTTTTTCAGACAGAAACAGAGGGAGAGAGAGATTTATAATGATCACATTTGTCTTTTTGTTTCCACGTGGTCCTATGCTTTGCTTGTTGGCAGCGCATTAAAACAATTATGAGAATTTTGTTTTTGGTGGATATGTACATATAATATTGCGCGAGCACATGGCTTTTTATATTACTTTATACCACTAGAGCTATTAAAGTATGCACATTAAGATGTAAAGGGGAGATAATATAGATATAGCATATAGGTAAAACAGGGACTCATGATTATCACAGTTTAAAACTGTCAGTTTTAATGTGGACATGATGAAAAGGAAAACAAGTAGAAATAGAAAAGTAAACCTGGTCAAAAGACAATGAGAAGCGGAATAAGGAGCAACATATGATAAACATGATAAAAAATCAGATAATATTTTTTTTAATTTTGGACAAATTCGCAATAGTTTTGTTTTAATTTCTGATTTTTTTAAAATGTTGAATAGGAACCTACACCACAAACTGCATCTCAAGTTGAGGTGAAGGAAACCGACTTGCAAGCGACACCATTTAAAATGGGAGTTGCATCCCTTGCCACAAAGCGCCACTTGGAGTCACCCATCGACGGGGACTGTGAAGTGGTATCTGCGAAAATAGCCAAGTTGAACAATAACAACAATAATAATCACAGCATTAACAGCAATTTAGCCCTGGTGGTAGCCGAGGTGGTATCACCTGGTGGAGGAGATGGGGAAAATACTACTACTATCACAACCAATGGCACCAGTAGCCAAATTTTGCCAGTGACAGTGACAAGTCCAGAGAATGGCAGTAGCACAGAATTAGTGACGACATCAATTCTTGCCCGAACCCTGCTAACAAGCGGAAGTGGCGGGGGAGGATCTGCTATGCCTCCGACTGCTGGCTTGGTTTTCCATCACCATCAATACTCATCCGGCTCAAATGGGTCAACTCATTTGGATCCGTTGGAGTCGCTAAAGTCAACACTGGAAGCTCTTCCCGCCCCTGCCATACTTGACAACTCGCCAGTGACCAGCTACAACAAGACAATCAACAACAGCAGTGGCCAAGCTTCCGCCGATCCACTTGTGGGGTTTGCCAGTCTTTTGGGACCTGACCGTCATCATCATCATCATCATTCTCACCACCATCAGCAGCACCATCATTCTCTGGTGAGTGCTGCCACTGTGTTGAGTCCCATTGACGAGGTGGATCCAATCGAATGGAATAACCCTGCCAAAGCTACTCCTGTGTCGGTAGTAAATGGGCTGGTGGCACCCGGGGTGGAACATTTGAGTCCCCATCATCATGGCATGAATCCTTCTATAACAAGTTTAACATCTCTGGTGGATCATCAACTACTGAGTGGCACGGGTGGTTGTGGAGGTGGAGCCAATCCTCATCATGAGGTCATCACCGAGGATGAAAATGGCAAGAGTTACTTTAATCTGGGAGCCGCTCAGGATTCCACCATTTTGGCAAGAAAGTGCAGTAGTGGTGGGAGTGGTAGCATGAGTAGTGGAATGGGGGCAGGCGGAGTATGGGGCTGCGGTGGCGGTGGTGAACATAATAGTAATAATGGTAGCAATGTGGACTTTGATGATGCGATAAGTTCGTCGAGTTGTGACTCTGTGTCTTCCGAAGACTTGTTTAATTCTGGGGAGGAGTTTGATGCCAGTGATGACGATGAAGATGAGGATGAGCTGTGCACATACAAGCAGCAAAGATCCACTGTGCTCCATCTCAGCTTGTGCAAATTGAACAAGTTTAGAACGGTAAGCTAATGCAATTTGCATTTAATTTAAAGAATACAATTTAATTCAACTTTAAGTTTATTGAATTAAAACGAACTTGTCTTTTTCCAATTTCCAAAGAATTGCGTGGAACCCAGTCTCCATCGGTCTGTACTCATTTGCAACACTTTACGACACATTGAACAAGAAATCCGAAATGAAGACGAGGCGGCGTCTGATGAAAATCTAAAAAGTCGGGAAAGACTGCCGTCCTTTTGGCCTGCCCCACCAGCGAATCCGCCACCTAACAACCCCAACAATCCTCCCGGTAGTAATAACCTAGGTGGTTTCCCTTTGCCACCTGGAGGTGGACCTCAATCCTCTCCTCCAAATCAACCCCAAATCACAGATACTCGACCTGGCGGAAATGGTTTAATGCTTGGTATGACTCCCTTGCAGTCACCATCAGGCTTGGGAGGACTCCCATCCTTGATAGGAGGCGGAGTGGCACAACCTCCCATGTTACCTCCTGTACCTGGTGGCGGAGCTCACGACCCGTACCTGACTCCAAATCCGTACACTGAAGCGCCTTACCTTTCAGCGTATGATTACAACCCACCTAGGCCAACGCCATTTCACACGACGAGCTATGAATATGAACAGGATCTATTGTTGCCACCTCCAAATGCCAGCCCTTCCAACACATCGTCCTCTAGTTCCGGTCAGGGTTCCACAGCCAGTTCCATTTTGGGCTTGTCAGATGTGGGCAGTGTGAGTGGATCAAGTTTGTTGGAATGTGACTCGGGCTATTCGGACGCTGATTTGGATATGAGCTTGAACTCTTATTACTACACAAATCCATTGGCACAGACCCCACCGCCGTCGGTGGTAACAAGTAGTCATCTAGCTCCGCCCCCTCAACCGCCAGAATTCCCCCTGGCTTCTGCCACTAATCCAGTGTCCTCCTCGTCAAATGTGAGTGTAGCTGTCACTTCATCGACCCTTAGCCCACCTGGTGCAATAATTCAAGTGTCTTCTACAAGTAGTAACAACAGCAGTAACAATTCATCCACCTCGTCCTCATCTTATCATCACCATCATCATCACCACCACCACCACCACCATCAAAGCTTTCACCAGCAACTAGCACCCGTAGCTCATTTACTGGGAAGCGGTCCATCTCCTCCCTCTTGCCCCCAACCTGTGGCCCCTATGGAGATTACAGAGCATGACGAGCTGTCGAGTGGTGATATATGTGAGATTACTAGCAATACTGTGAGCAACACTTGTTCTCCTCCCAGCGTTTCAACAGTAGCCTCCACCATCTCATCCGTCTCATCTTCAGGTGCTTCTTGTGATTACACCTCAGTGGCCAGTAGTAGTAGTAACAGCTGTAGTAGTACAACGTCTACCACCTCAACCGGTTGTGAATCATCATCCTCTTCCTCTGATGAGACGATATGCAGTACATCCACCTCACCATGTAACTCTCCACCTCATCAGTCTTCTTGTTCTTCTTCCACGTCAACGAGCTTGGAATGCGTGTCATCCAGCACCTCAACCCTGCTGACGACATCATCCAACACGGCTGCTACTTCCTGCTGCACATCCTCAACAGTCTCCTCGTCCTCCTCCTCTTTATCTTCTTCCTCCGCTCCCTGCAGCTCATCCACCCTTGCAAATACATTTGCTCAGCAAGACAGTCAATGTGGTCTCGAGTCACGACGGAGTGATATGAGCAGAAACGTCGGCAATCATTACAATAATCACCATACAATGCCCATGATGGACAGCTTGATCTCTCCTGCGTACTCATCCTCCTCTCTATGAACTTAATACGTGTGCACACATCAACCTTTCGAACTAACTTACCCAAAATCCCAAACTCCCAAAATACACAAACAAAAACTACAAAAGAGGGTTTTATATGATGCAAATTTCATGATTTCAGTATAAAAATGAATTCACACACACAACAATGATGATCTTCTACTTTTAAGCACATTTAGCACAATTATTATCACTTACAGTTATAGCTTGAATCTAGTGCAATAATTCATTTCACACAAACAAGAGGATTTTTTTTCGAATTGCCATGTTTTTTGTGTTTTTTTTACTTTAATTACTACATTGTAAATATACTTTTTCATAAAGAAAAACAATCAATTAAATTAATATATTTAGTATCAACAACGCGCGACTTGTTTTAAAATAGGATCAAAATATGTACGGCAATAATTTAAATTATTATTTTAATCATCAACCAAAGGGGGGGGTTATTTTGTTTTATTTTTGTAGTAATATACGACATTAGTAGCCTTTGTCATCATCATTGTTGAAAAAATTGTGTCATAAAAAATATTTGTCAATTTGTCGGTCTCTCAAACAAAATATATATTTTTCTGAAAAAATAATTAAATACATTATAAATTAACAGTGAAATAATGAAATCAAATCAGTTGATCTCAAAATGAAAGAACTCTGAAAATTTTAAGGAACATTATTGTTGTGCTAAAAATCCGTATAATTACTAATTAATTATTACTATCAGTACCGTTTTTTAACAAAGTTATGAACATGAAGTTATCGAACACGTGTGTCCCTTTTTTGTAGATGAAAAGAAACTGCAGCAGCTTTTTTGAGAAAGAAAATAATACGGCGGAATTGAAAAAAA